>WAAE01005780.1:158770-226763 GCA_013400495.1 Nicator chloris
CGCCGTGTCCGTGTGTCCCGCCCGCCGTGTCCCTGTGTCCCGCCCGCCGTGTCCCTGTGTCCCACCCGCCGTGTCCGTGTGTCCCGCTCGCCGTGTCCGTGTGTCCCGCCCGCCGTGTCCGTGTGTCCCGCCCGCCGTGGCACAGCCCTGCCCCTCCTCACGCACATCGCACTCATCTCCAAACACTCTCTCAGGTCGTTTTCAAACACTCTTCATGTACTTTCAGTTCTGTTCCGAGGAAGTTTCAACAAGCGGTGGAGGAAACCTCACGTATCCAACGGGAGCGAAAATAACTAAAGCCCTGGCTACCAAAACCAGTTTTACTCATGCAAATGTTAAGGGACGAGAACATGAAAAAAAAATCTGGTCTCAGGATTTGCAACTAAAAAAAAGTGGATTTGCTTTTCCAGATGCCAGGGGCTGTCTCCTGGGCCATGGGCATGCATCCAGTTATTTTTTTTCCCCCAAATTTCTCCTTTAGAATTACAAGATGCTATTTAACATTTATTAACCCTCTTTATCATTCAAAAAATATCAGAGGCAGGACCTGGCGATAATAAGATAATAATTGATGGAATGTTATCTCCTGGAGGAGAAATAGGTACTCAAGAGAAAAAGAGAAGGGGAAAGTGATCTGTAAGGCTAAATGGAACTTTACATTTTTACTGGTTTTTCTATATCTCGGCCCCCCAGTTTGCTGTACTGCTCTGCTTGCTGTGCAAGGGGCACCTGTGAAGTTTAAGTATCCAGTCATTGTGTATTTGATCTTTCTGCTAAGAGGCTGCAGCTCCCCACTGCGCCAGGGAACCTGACTGACACAGCTCTGCCACGCCTGTGGGAGCAGAAACACAAAGTGTGAACTGTCAGGAAGTTTCCATCCAACTCCTGCTCCCACATCCCACAAACATTGTAGACTGCTCAAATGCAGCACAATTCCAATTTACTCTGCTTTGAGAAAATCTCTGAAGCATGTGAGTTAATCTGAATTTTCAGTTTTACCCAATTTGTTTCTGCTCTATATTCTTTGTAGCAGTCTATTTCAGCTTTTAATCTTAATCCAGTTTTATTGGACAACCGTGAGAGAATATTTCTCCTGGTTAGATTGTTATTATAAAATTTATGCTTCAAATGCCTTAAAACATCTAAGTGTCAACACACACTCACATTTTGTCCTTTTGCCTAAACATACCACAGCAAAAATGTTAATTTGACACTCAGTTATTAGTGCTACACTTACTAGTTAAGAGATAATAGAAACTTTGTTCCTGAGATCTGACTTCGATCCCTGGCTGTGCTCTGAACTCCAAACAAGATGGGATTTTCTGCTGCAAGATTTGTTCACTCTGTGGTGTTCTAATTTCCCATCCAGCTGCAGGAACAGCAATGCTGGTGTCTGAGGAGCCTTAGGTCTCAGTGTAGTTGTCTTTTCACTCCTCAGTCACTGTGCAGGGGGATTAGAGACTGTCTAGAACACAAGTCTGGTAAGGAGCAGCTGATGGAGTTGGGTGGGCTCAGCCTGGAGAAAATGAAATTCTCACTCTCTGCAAGTGCCTGGAAGGAGGCTGTAGTGAGCTGAGGGTTCATCTCTTCTCCCAAGTGACAGCACAGAGGCCTCAAGCTGTGCAGGGGAGGTTTCCATTGGATATCAGGGAAAAATTTCTCCATGGAAAGGGTGGTCAGGAAGTGGAACAGGCTGCCCAGCACAGTGGTGGAGTCTCTGCCTGGAGTGGGGGTAAAACCACTCAGACTTCACCCTATCTGCAAACCTGTCAGTGGGGAATGGAGCAGGGAGGGATTCACACTGCTCTTGGTGCTGGGGAGTGCTGAAACCTGCCTGACTGCTCCAAGCTCAACGTCCTGACACTGGGATGGAAATGTGGCAGAGCTGCTGAAGAACCTGATGAAGGAAGCACCAGGTGACATTGCAGATATTTCCCTGCTGAGCTGACAGATGGCCTGGGGACTTTACTCTCTAAAAGCCCAGCCCCACTTTTTGACAGCAGCTCTTCTAATACCTTCTTAGAAAGTGTGTGGAAATTCCCCCCTGGAGTGGGGGTGGCTCTCAAGCTCACTCCTCGAAGGCTGAGTGAAAGAGTTTTTGAGTGAGTAACATCAATCTCTACTTCATAATTATTTTGGCTAGCTTTAATGTAATCTTCAATATTGTTTCAAAAATAGTGCACTAAACTGTACCAGTAGTTATAGCTATCCCTACTGTGTAGTAAAAAATTCTGATTGAGATATTTTAGTCTAATCATTATCATAATAAATCATTTATTTTTATATTAGGGTACTTGATTTACCATCCTTAATCCTGTGGGACAAAGCTGTATGAAGTTTCAATTACACCTATATAATCCTCTGGATATAAACTGCTGACAAAGTCTTGGACTACTTGATCCAGCAGCACCCAGAGTCCTCTCTGAGAAGGAGTTTAGAAAGCCAAGTGATCCCTTCTGCACCTCATTGCCATTTGTAGCTGGGCAGTAATGCCATTTTTTTAATTTGTATTTTTTTTTCTGTTAGAGATGTCCTGTCAATACTGCCAATGGCTTTATCTATTTCTATGTCACATTTGTTTTCAAAGGCTGGCTAATCAAATGTGAGCAATTGATGTTCAGGGTGATTAATTGCCTTCTATTTTTGTTTTCCTTCAGGTGTGGAGCGTGTGAAGAGTTCAGATGAGGTACAAAAACCAGAGAGCTGATTCTTGCTCATAAAGCATTAGCAACAGATTTATTCCATCATTGTAACACACACTGCCTGAGGTATTTCTTCCCTGGACTTTAATAAATTAACTTATAGTTAATTTTTCTTAGTCACCAACTGAATTTTGTGCCTAATCCTCCTCCCCCTCGTGTGTCCATCCCTAAGATTTAGCTGTTTCCATTGATTGTACTGGTTTCAGAAAACCCAACCCTAAATTTCAGATGCATCCCCTGCAGTCCACAGCAGCTGTGGTTGGTGTAATGCAAAGCTCTCAGACAGAGCTGCTGACACAGACAGGATCAAATTACAAATGTCTAAGAAAGTGACACCCTGGAAGTTGGAAAAAACCTCTCTGTGCTGTAGAATGGAGCACGAACAGGCCTGGAGTTTTATAAAAATAATAATAAACAGCTGGATGAAGAGCTCAGGTTTCTTAACATCAGGCATGAAATCAGCCCAGGTGCTCTCCAAGACCCTGCTGTTCCTTCAACAGGAATATCAGGGCTGAGGTGCAGTGTGGGCCTGATATTTCTGGGTCTGAGAGATTTTAGCCTGTGAGCAGCTGCTGACTTTCTCCCAAGGAAAATTTATCCAAAAAAGCTTCTTCTCAAAACAATCCTGGCAAACAACTGTCCTTTCTCCAAACAATTTTTCTCCAGGTGCTGTTTTGCTTTTCTAGTTCTCCAAACATCTTTGCTATTTCTCTGGTTTAACCAATGGGACTGGAGAGGTGTCGTTCCTATTCACCAACCATGTTAAGTCTGTACCAAAACACCTTATAAAAGTAGTAAAAATTAGACAATAGAGCTTTTTTCTATACTCATTGCCTTCTGAAATATTCAGAGTCTCTCATCCTTTTTTCATGTCCTACAACGGCAGTGCTGAGTCCAGAACTGTCTCTTGTTTCCAGCCACCTTTGCCCTGGGGGGTGATGCAGTGCCTAAGAAAAGACAGAAATGCCCACCCTGTGAACCTGCCAAGCACTGCTGTGCAGTTCCAGCCCAGCCCAGCTGCAGGCAGCATGCAAAGGAGGGGCTGGGGCTTGTGTGTGCAGCTCCTCTCACTGCTCCCACTCTGGGAAAACACCTTGGCTGTGCTGCTGCTGCTTCCCAGTAGCACACACCACACTGATCTGCTCTTGGATGTGAAAAGTCTGAGGGAGGGTCAAGCCCTTGCTGTCACCAAACCTGTGGGAAAGACAACAAAACTCTTCAGCAACATTTTTCGTGTTAGAGAATGAAAGAATTACTTTATTCTGGCCAGGATATGCAACAGAAATCATTTCATCCACACATAGCCTGGGTTGTGCAGAGAAAATCACTCCGTGACACGGGAATTTTATTAGATTTTTCAGATACTTACACAGTGGAAACCCAGAGAAATTCATTGCTTCAATGTCCATTGGTCCTAAGTCAGGCAGTTCTCAGTATTTGGGTTTTCATTGGACACATTTTGGTGACGTTGCATGTACCAATGCCAGCTTTGCTGTCCCTGCAGCAAATCTTGCTCAGGCTCTGGAATTTGGAGCCTGTGCAGCTGAGGAGGTTGTCATAAAGGCTCTGCCTTTGAAGTTTGTGTGATCTTCCACCCAGCCTGACCTAGGCCAGAATCCTAATGAGGACTTTCCAAACCAACTGATCAGCAGACTGCTGAAGGGTGTGACGTGTGGCAGTTCAGCACCAGACTGCAGAGGGGTGCTGGGCAGAGGCAGAAATGTGAGTTTGAACTGGGTGAAATGCAGACTGCTCTGCAATCCCCTTTCCCTTCGTGTCCATCCCTGAGCATTCTGCTGGAGCTCTTATCCACAACACTGGGACATGGTCATAAGCTCTCCCCTAAGCCTTTTTTTCCTCCTCAAGGATTAAAACATCCAGTTCTCAGCTTTTCCTCGTGTGGCAGCTTTCCAGGCTTTGGATCATCTTTTTGGCCCTTTCCATCATCTTTTTTTTTTTTTTAAATATATATAGCAGGGATCAAAACTGTTCTCCAGGCATGGCCTGTCAAGTGTTGAGAGGGACAATGCTCTGGCAGTGCTGGTGATGCCCTGGTTGATGCAGCCCAGCATCCTGTGATTTCTCTGCTGCAGCAGCACTCTGCTCACTCATTTTGCTGCTCATCCCCCAGGAACCTTTCCACAGTTTAGAGCTTTCCCCACCCTAATTCATTTTGAGACAAAAAGCAGAGAAAAGAAGGGTTGTGCCCAATGAGGCCCCAAACTGGATCTGGCAGAATCAGTGCAGGAACAGGGTGGGTGTGGTTGGCAGAAGTGTAGGGAAGTCTAAATTGCAGATGTGGGTTATTGACCAGAGTTTGAAATGCACAGCATGTCCTCCTGATGGGAAGTTCTCTTTCCCAAGCCTAAACATGTAAATCACAAAGATCACTTTGGTTCAGTCTTTTTCTGCAAGAGGATCTATGGCAGCAAGAGTTATTTGCTTGTGATTTGAATGTTGTGTTTTATTTTCAAGCTCTTGTGTTAGGGCAGTAGGACAGGAGATTTCCACAAGCCCACAGAACTTTACTCATGCTTTTCAACTCTAGGTGACTTTCTCCAGTGCAGGTAGTCCCAGGATGAAAGGAAGTGTCTGTGTAGGTTTCTTGCACCTTTGTGGCTGTCTGAGACACAACACAGACTCTGGAGAGAAGGATTTTGTAACAAGTCTTGTGAATAAAACAGTCTTTTTAAGCATTCATGGCAGCCCCTTTTTACAATGTCCTGAACGAGAGAAGACATTTCAGGCACTCTGTCCACAGGAAGGAAGCAATTATTTTATTAGCACTTTGAGAAATTAAATTACGTGAATTATGGCAGAATCAGTTTAGCAAAATGCTATAATGTGAGAAAACAATTAAAAAGAGTTATATAAGGTTGGGTGGCTTCTTTATTCTGATCGAGTGTGCAGTTAATTGATTGTCACATGGCTATAATGTGCCAGCACAGCTGAGAGAGCACACAGAGAGATCTTTGCTCAGCACAGGAAGTGCAGAGGAAGGGCCATGTCTTGTAGGGAAGAGGGGATGAGCACTGGGCTGTCACCCTCAGTTCCTTCTCTCTGTAAGCTGTGGAGGGACATGAAGAAAATGCCAGGGAGCTTCTCTGTACTTCAGTTTCCATGGCCTGATGCTGCAAGGTCTCACTTAGTGCTGCTCACACTGCAGGAAGCAGAAAGGCTTCAGGATTGGATTCCAGAAATAAGGGAAGCAGAGGGGTTGCTCTGCTGGCACTGCCAATGGAGCCAGGCAGTTTTGTACCAGCCTGGCCACTGCTCCTGCTCCTTTCCCAACATTCTGTAAACCCTCCTGGGCTGTTGCTGAGATGGGTTTTTAAAGAAGCTGGAAGAAAATGATATCCTTTCTCAAAGGCCATTGCACTTTGTTTAGCACAAAGAGAAGCTTGGAGCTCCTTCAGGAAAGGAAATTAACCCAGAAACAGCAAGTTACAAATCACTTGCACTGTTGCCCTGAAGAGTCCTTTTCCTTAAATCTGTGAAGCCTTCACTTGCTGGTACCCACAGATCTTACACCATGCAGTATCAACTCTTCTGTTTAATTTCTTAGCCTGCCTTGTAGTTTCCCTGGGGTACTTTCACTTTGAAAGAAAACTCAGACACAACCCCAAAAAGCTTTCATTAGTCTGGTGCCCCAGAGAGCATCCCCAAGAGCAGATGAGGACCATGGGTGCTGCTCTCCAGGCTCTGGGGCTGCCAGAAGAGATGGGGCAGGCCCTGAGCAGCAGCAATCCTGGCTGGAGCTGGGTCAGCTGGCAACTTCTGCCTCAGTTTCTCACCTGCAGAGGGGCAAGGTTGTTTGTAGACTTCACAGACACTGGAGACAATTAATTAGAGCCTGCAGAGTGCACGACAAAGGGGAAATAGTGGGTTAAATTCTGTTGCAATGGAGGTTGCAGTAATTATAATCACAGTGATTGCTTTCTTCTGATGGTTTGGCACCTTCATTGCTCTAATGGCAGAAATCATGGCAATTTCTCCTTAAATTCTATCTGTTACCCCTTAAAACAAAGGTATGAAAGATGCACAGGCCATCACTGCCAAGTGTTATGGATCAGAGAAAAGTCTGGAAGGCTGGAAGAGGATCACAGCTGGAGCAGCATGAAGAGCATGATGCTGAGAGAACAGAGCATGGAGTCTGCATTGTTCAGGAGTCAAGAAGAAGCTGTACCTTTTTGTAAAGCATTTGAAGAAATGCCTGTCTTGATTACCAATTTATGTTTCTAACAGACACGACCCACCAGTCCTTCACACAGGAAAACACAGCAATGTGAAGCATCAAAAGACAAGAGTGGGAAGGGAGGACTCCTCAGTGTTAGTCAGGTAATTTTTCACTTAAAAAAAAGAAATCCTTTAAGACACTCTGCTCATTTTGCTTTGAAAGTGATGTCCCAGGTTCCCCTGTTGGCACGATGCTGGCTGGGGTTTTTGGGGGACTGCAGGGACCACCAGAGGCAAACACAGACACAAGAGGAGCAGGTGCCACCCGCAGCAAACAGGGGATTTTGTCAGGAACACTTCCCCCTGCAGCTGACTTGGGGCACTGAAACGTAAAAAGCAACAGAGGTTGTAAGGGGGTAAAGAAGGCACTAAGTAATTAGCAAGCAATCAAGGCAGGAGAGAGGAACTTCTGTCATAGAAGAGTGTGCAGAGCCAGGGTACCAAAGCAAGACCCACAGCTGTTAGCAGGTACCAGCAACTTGGGCCATTATGGTGGAAGAAAGCACCAATAAAATGTAATCAATGAAATCCCTTTTAAGTTGCTTGGATCAGTGACCCAGAAAATAGCTCCCTTGCAGAAAAGGAAATGATAGTCTATAAAGTGGGAACTGAATGGGAAAAATCTATTAAAGGGAGTGAGCTATAAGGAGACCTTTGGTGTTAACTGAAACCTTTTGGAAAGAAGCCACAAGAAACTCAGAGCAGACTTTTAACCCTCCAGGCACCGTGTGATGGTGGCACCAAAACTGCAGGAGAAACAAAACCCCTCCAACAACATTTTTAGTGTCAGAGAATGAAGGAGTTACTTTATTCTGGCCAGGATGTGCAACAGGAACAATTTCAGCCACACATGGCAGGGGTTGTGCAGAGAAAATCCTTCCATCACACAATGTTCTCACTGGATTGTTCTCCTACTTATACAGTCAAAACCCAGGGAAATTCATTGGGTCAATGGTCATTGGTCCCAAGTTAGAGTTTGGAGAATTTGGTTTCCTGTTGATCCCTTCACCTCTGATGTTAATTAGGTCCTCATTCCTTGGTTCTCTCATCTCTCTTTTTCTCAGACCAGGTGTCTCTGACCATGCCAAGGGTGATGTTTGGAGTTGATGTTCGTTTATGGTCGTTATCTTTTGTGTATTTTCTGTGCTACTCCCAACCTGCTGAGATGTTGACCCCTCACACCTTGAGTGAGGAAACAGACCTTTGAAAAGAAACTTCAATTCCTTTTCCCTGAGGAAAGCCCACAAGACTGACTAAAGTTATCAAAAAATTAAGTTTTGTATCATTTTCCAACAATGGGGCCGGGGCGATGTGGACCCAGGAGTGCATTATGAAAGAAAGGGTTTTCTGGAACCCAAATTCAAAATATCCAACCCAACTAAATCTGGGGGGGGGGAAAAATCCATTTTTCATAGGATTCTCTTTTTTTGGTCCAAAAATCAGCTTTCTGTTGTCTGCCTGTAGGCAGTATTGGTTGATTGACTGCTAAGACTAGAAGACAAAAAGCAGAATCTCTGCCTTGTTTCTTCTGACATGTCTGAGAAGGTAAATGGGGATCCAACAGTCCCAGGAACATAATTCAATAACAACAAAACTGGGAAAAGCATCTTGAAAGGAGTTTTTAACACAGACCTCCTGAAAATCAGAAAATTCAGAATATGCTATGCATTAAGTTCCAGCTAAGATTAATTTGATTCAATTACTTTATTATTTTTTAAATGTTAGGCCATCCCCATTCATTATCTAAAAATGAAGAGAAATTCAGTGATGCAAAATAAGTCTTGTATCTAGGAAAATTCATTCTCCAGAGCTAGGTCTTGATCAATCAATATAGACTTCATTCCTGAATATAAATCACAGTAAAGAAGCTAAGAATACCCATGTAGAAGTAGAAGTATCAGTCAAATGTGTTTGCACATTTTCAATTTTAAAAGTGTTGGAGGTAATACAGCAAATCTGCCCCCAGGGACACTTAGTCTTTTTTATCTTTATCTTCACTTGCTACCTCTACTTTTTTTATTCCATGTAAGTGGAAGAGGGATGGAGGGGAGAAAGCTCATATGCACTGGAAGACTGTGTGAAAAAACCATGTGTAACCTCTGCTCTTTTAGAAAGTGGTGAGAAAAATCCATGGAATGACAATTAGAGACAACTTTTCTGAAGAACCTGCCGTGGGACTGGAAGGTCACCGAGACATTTCTGCCTGTAGTAATGATTCTATTGAAACTTCAGATTCTGCAAGTCTGAAAAGCAGAACCTACTTTATCAGAATTTTACCTTCTTTTCTCTGAAAACTGTTCAGTCCTGTTGTTTGGCCAAGCAGGTTTGGCAGGGAGAGCTCAGTGAGGGGAAGAAGTGAGGGATCCATTTGGAGCACTCGACACCTTCTGAGTGAAGCTTTGCCAGACAAACTGCTGTGTGCCAGACTGAAAACCTCAAGATAGCCAGACATCATGTGTCTTATATATGAAATTAATTTTAAATTCACTGCTTAAAAGCCATTTTAAGTCACACAAACGTGGCTCATACAATTGTCTGCTCTTGGTTCTGAAGAGGAAAATCTTGTCTCCTTTTTTGACTCTGGATATATTGATGTAGGGCAAGTAACCTGAGTGGAAATATTGATAAAAGACACTTGTCCTTTCACATTTGATACCTTACATGAACTGGCCAAGATGTCTGTGCTGCCTGGGGATGGGAAGGGGGCAGCTCTGCCTGCTTTGGAGTGCAGGGCTGAGGAGCTCCTGAGCAGCAGCTGCAGAGGAACAACTTCATCCCACCAGGTCAAAGCCAGGCCTGCTGCAGCTGCAGGCACTGCTGCACCTCTGCCTGCCCAGCTACATCCCACCCTTCCTTCTGTCTTCACCTTCTGTGAAAATTCCTCAGCTCTGGGCTCAACTGAAATGACTCTTTCTTAGTAGCCCTAAATCAAACAATGATCCAAATTTTGGAAATGAATTTCTATGTTTCCTTGTAATAATTGTCAGCATGTAAGAGTGTTTCAGGGCTTGCTGACAAGAAAAAGGAAAGCAAACACGAATTTTCCAACCAATTCTGGCAATATTTTAAAGAACCTTCCAATGACTTCTGTTTGTCAGAGTTTTTCGTGTGAACTCGTGGCAGTGAATTGGCCAGATGCTTCTTAGGGAGCTCTGCTGTCTGCTCCTGTTATTGCAGCGTTTTTCTCCTTTTCAGAGCTCTTCCCTTCATAAGAGGCTGCAGGAAAGCTGGCAGCTGCAGAGGTGGGGGAGCACAGGGCCTGACAGAGCCCAGTGGAAATGTCAGAAACTCAGCAGGGTCCTGCCTTGCTCTGAACCCTCACTCCTGTGACCCCCACCCTGTTCAAGGTCTGTGTGGTAACAAATTGTCCCACCCTGGAGGCAGCACAGTTAAAGTGATGCTTGGTCTGCTGGTGGGGATGGAAAGCAGTTGTCTGGACCATCATTCCTTTTTTGCATTCCCTCTAACATCTCTGGTCACCCCAGCTCATCTTTGCCTCCCCCCAGAGCAAGAACTTGGTGCTCTAACAGTGAAGGTGCCTCTTGCAGCAAACCCTGTGCACAGCAGAACCCCACAGGCAAAGACAACCCCCTGTGGCTCCTCTTGTTTACTCCAGCAAAGAATGAAGTGATTAAAGAGGCCAGAACATCTCTTTTCACCCCGGGATACACTGGAGAGGCACAGCTGAATAAATACCCCGTGTTTTTGCAGTCTGCTTGCCTGGGAGTTAAACTGCAGGTAGCCAAGGGCTCTGCCAAATGTGGTGATTGCCACGCTCTGCATCCACTGCCAGTCCCACAGAGGAGAGTGACTCCCAAAGATTGATCAGGGCACATTCCTGGAGTTTCCTGTGCTGCAGCTGGAGCTCTCTGGGCTTCCAGGGAGCACTGGGGATGTCTCAGCCTGATGCTCTCCTGCTCTCCCAGCACGTGCCCCGAGATGAAGGCAGATACTGCTGTTTGTATGATACTGGTTTGGGCATTGTCACTCAGCCCTGCCCTTACACAGCATTTGGGCCACTCTTTTCCCCAAGAAGCTTTACATGTTCTGAGCTGGTATCTCTGTGGAATGCAAAGACACTCCCAGGGAACAGGAAGGGAAAGGCTTGGTGAACTTCCACTGAGCTGACAGGTTAAGGTGTGTGTGAGCAAAACTGTGTTCAATAAAAAGACAGAAACCCATGGAGAGAGTTTTTATAACCTCCACTCCTGGGATTGCAGCGATTTTTCTTTCTCTCCTTCATTTTCTCTGCCTATTTTGACAGACATTAGCAGAATAGAGATGATATTTCTACTTTAAAAACCCCCAAAACAAACCCAGTCAGTCACTGGTTTCAGTGGGCACAGGAATGGCTGCATCTTGTGTAATCAAAAACAGGACATGAAGTTAGGAAAAATGAAGAAGCAGAGTCCTAATTAGGGAAGAAAAAGCAACTGTGATTGTTTTTTCAGAGAAAACCAGTACTGAATAGTTCTATTTTCATGTTCAACTTAACTGCAGAATTGTGATGAAATGCTTTGAACTTGAAAACAGAGTAACTCTTCTCTAATCCCTTTCTAAAGTCCACAAAGAAAAGGAAGATGTTTGTTTGAGATATCCTGCTGAAGGCATGGGGCACCTGCTGAAGGCTCCTGCTCTTTGGGGTGATGGGCACTGCACAGCCTCTGGCTTGGGACCAAACTCCAGGTTCTGACTGATGGCAAAACATTTGCCACTCATTTTCAGTGAGCCCAACTTGCTAACACGGGCTGGCTGAGTGAACACAGAGACTGGAACTGGGACAAATCCCAGCTTCCTCTGAAATTTTCCAACTTTTTTTTTTTTTCTTCCTGTCAGATTCCAGACAGATGACATTTCCTTGGCATAGATCTATTCCATCTCTCCTCTGAATCACAATAAATCACGACTTGGAGGGTAACTGATCAAGAGTGTGGGAAGAGAACCTGGCTTTGTGTTCAGATCCAGCCTCATGTGCCCACCAGCTTCTCCCATGGGTCCTGCCTCTGCTACCACTCATTTCTGGAAAATCCCAATTTCAGTTTGATTCCAAAGGTCGCTGAGTCCAGTTGATACTGCTGTTTGTATGATAGTGTAAAGAGCGAGTACATTCCTCAGGTCATAAATCATCTCAGCCTGACCCCAATTAAGTACAGAGCCTGGGTTTAATTTCTCTCAGTTCTCAGCAGCCATAACAAATGAGGTCATTCTGTGTCAGTGAGACGCTGACACCACCGGGAACACCCCAGGGGATTCAGGTCCAGTTGTGCTGCAGGGAGAGGGAAGGAGACAGAATGACAGATAGAAATATCTTCCTCTGCCTTTCCAGATAGGAGTCGTGGCATTCTTGGCAGCAGAGGTAAAGGATTTTCGTAAGGACACAGGAAAAGCACGGAGCTGGAAGTTTGATTTCAATTTTGCTCCCATAAGATAGGGAGGTGATCTTTGACACCTGTGGCTGCCTGCCTTGCACAAAATGGAAAAGCTGGACCTTGTGCAAGGATCTGGTCAAACACATCAGGAGCTCAGATGTGCATTACAGGCACCTGAACTGTCCTTCCCTCTTGAAGGCTCTTCCATTTTCATGTGACATGTGGCAAAGACTGCATGGGACCTGGGAAAGAGACTGTGCCTCTGGGTTTTTTTTTTTGGAAAATGCATTGCTGTAGAGCTGATGGTCAACAGATTCCTCAGTTTGAGAGATTCCTCTGAACTGGCACAGCACCTCTAAGAAGGATTGAGTGTTCTGTGGAATAAGAGCTTTCTGAGCTCAGTGTGATGCTAGAAATCAAAAAGTTGTGGAAAGAGTGCTGAACCCATTGCTCCTGAGGCTTTTATACCTTGGACTTGAACAGGAAAATCCAAATGACTCTTTCCTATAATCCAGTTTTCAGTATGTTGTTTTACCAATGACATTTATCATGTTCTTTTAATGTTCTCATTCAAGTGCAGTAACAATATAATAATGGTGAATAATCTAAAATTCCATCCCTGAGGTAGGCTAATCAGATCAGTTCACTAATGACAACCAGCATGAGAAATGAATGAATTCTTTTTGTTTCCAATTAAAACTACCTGCCTTTAACCCTGTTTTATACCACTGACTACTCAACTGAGTAATGCAGTTTTTATTTGTGAAACCTCATACTATTAAATGCAATGAGCTCATCCTTTTTCTTGGCGTCACCTCATCTTGATTCTGGCACAGACACAAATAAATTACAGCAGAGAGAAGACTGTAAAAAAAGGGAGATCATTTTTCACTGAAAAATAATGCAAGTTGGCCCTGGCAACTGTGAAGGAAAGTGAAAATTCAAGCCCTGTTCCTTATTTGAAGTTATACACAGATTACAAATCCAACATTTATTACCCTTGCATTGTTGTCCATGTGGTGAGTTATACTTTTCCTACATATTCATGGGTGTAAAAGACATCAAAACAACTGCAGCTGTAAGAGATTTTTTTCATTTGGAAGCGACCTGTAACAATCACTGAGTCCAACCACCTGACTTCTTCAGGGCTGCCCAAAAGTTGGAGCATTTTACTAAGAATATTATCAAGTGAGAGCTCTGGAAAGTTTCAGGCACAGCTTCCTCTCCAGCTATTCTCTCATCTTGTTACTGGCTGAGAAACTCTCACCATGCACAAAGAAAAGGAACTGTGATGTGTAAGAGGAATGAGATCATGTGGGCCACATTTCATCTCTTGAAGAAGATCAATATTGAACCAGACAAGGACTCCAGATGCCTCAGTTCCCTCAGCAGTGCTATTCCAGCACTGGGCAGGTCCTCACTTTGCAGTTTGGGAAGGAGGGTACATACACGTGACCATTTTGGTTTTCTTCTTGATGCTTGCCTATTTTAAATGACAAAATGTCTCTGAGACAAGGCCTGCTCTGAGCCAAGCACTGGGAGGCTCTGGTCTTAAATAATATCTGATGGTGCAAGGGCTAAATGGATGGATTTCCACTGAGTTTGTTTCCCTTATGGCTTTCTTGGACTTTTTAAACAGCTCTGCCAGCATTGGGAGGCTTGTTTGTTTGGTTTTTTTTCAGAAATCTTATAAGGACACAGGAAGAATTTAATTATTGCAGTAGAATGAGTATTTTCCATGCTTATTTATTTAATGTTGGAATAGTTGAAGAGGTCTTCTCAGTGTGTGCATTAAAGACTTCCTGCCTGGGGTGTGTGAAGGGCCCTGAGCATCCACAGGATATAAACCAGATCCATACTGGAAGCCAGCAGTGTAAACACATCCTCAGTGCAGACAAGAACCCTTCAGTCCTGTAATATGAAACATGCTCCACTTGTGTCTGTGCTTTCTGCTGCAAATAAACCACTGAGAGATGTGCCTAAAATGTTTTGCTGACACAGACAATTTCTCACCTCGTTATTTTATCCTCTTGTAAATAGATTTATTTTTTTATTGGGATACTTTAAAGAAGTTTAGAACTCAATCCAGCTAAATACAGGTGTCTTGAAGACAGCAAGTAGCCTGACACAAGTCCATACTGCCAGGATTTTTAAGTAAGAGGCCTCATTTTATACTTTGTGCCATTTCTAGGTATGATCATAGGATAGAGTATTGGATGTTTGTACACTTGAGTTGCACTTTTCCCCAGAATCTCCGTTCAATTAACTTCAGACAGAAACAACCGTGGATAATTATTGAGAGATACACTTCTACTCACTGGAAAATAACTTCCAGCCAGATTTGTAAGATACCCTGGCACTGGGACCAGAGGTCTGTCCTCCTCAGCTAAGGAAAGTGGATGGAGCAATTTAATTAGCTCTGATAGTTGCCTTTTTTTTTTTTTTTTTTTTTTTTTTTTAAATTGGAAACTGCACAGGTTCTCAACAGTTATATCACTTTTCTTGATCATCTCTCATGAAAGAAAGAGAAAATGGAAAGTGTTGAAATGTAGATATACAGATAAGCATCAAAATATAGAAATACAGAATTAAAAGTAGATGGAAGTATAAGACTGTAAGGATGTTTGTGGTGAGTGTTGAAAGGAAGAAACTATCCTTTTTTTGGGTTGTTTTAAAATCATCAACTTAATTGTAGCATTGCTGGGCTAACACTCACCTGGTGATAAATTCCTGGGTGTAGCAAACACTTCAGCATGGCATTCTGTGACAATTTAACCTGGGCTATGAGTGTGGGCCATGATAAACTCTCACTGAACTAAGACTTCAAGGCTGTAAGAAAATCATGTCAGTTCACGTGTCTGTTTCCTGCTCCAAAGCCAGGGATATTCAGCGTGACTGAGGGAGGCTTGAAAAAACGTTTTCTCCTTTAATAAGGGAAGAGAAGCACGACTGAAAGCTCCATGGTATGAAGTCACCATCCTCTCTGTTACTCACTCCCATTATCTCCCCTGCAATCTGTTCCCACAGGAGCTCCCTTATCCCTGCCTAGGAGTTATTGAAAAGAATAAAATGATGATGGTATAGAGGAAGGGAACAATGGTGTAAGAGTCTGGTACTGGATGAAAATTCCCTCCTGCAGGAACTAGAACAATGTGGCATTGTGTGTGTGGAGCCCGGGGATGGGGAGCCTCACCTGGACCAGGGCTGGGGGGAAGCTGCCCCATCGTAACTCACAAACACAGCCTGAAAGGCAAGAGCCTGAGCTTGTTTTACAGCCACACCAGGCAAGCTGCAGTCAGACAAAGCCCTTGTGCTGTAAGCACTGGGAGAAAGTGGATTTCCTGTCCATCTGCCTGGAGGAGCTGTGTGGATGCAGCACGCCGAGTGCAGAACTAACGCAGACACCTCTCGGAGGGGCTGTGAGCTCTCCTCGAGGGAAGGGAATGATCCCAAAATATGAGATAGCGGCTGATGAAACTTAATATGAGCACTGCTAGAGGTGGGGAGGAGAAAATGGGCTCATTGAAAAATGGTGTGTTCTGTAAAATGCCCTGATTTGTTGTGTGTGCTTGTTTCCATGTGCAGGAAGAAGGATTTGTAAGCTTTGCTGGTGTAGAATACGTGCCAGTCAAAATCTCTGGCTGTGAAATGTTTGCTAAAGAGCTCTCTTGTTTCCCAGACAGTGTGAACAGGAGGGTTTGGTTCCTTATTCACAGCATGTCTATGAATTTTTTTTTTTGTTTTTGGAGGATGGTGAGGCCCTGGCACAAGTTACCCAGAGAAGTTGTGGATGCCCCATCCCTGGGGACATTGAAGGCAACATTGGACTGGCCTTGGGTTACCAGTAGAGTTTAAGTAGCTCCACTGACTGGCAAAATCACTGGCTTAAAGCTGTAGAATGGCTTGGAGGAACTGAGGACTAAGACAGAGGAGTCCTAGGATACAGAACCTGTAAAACAAATCAGGGTCTCTGCTCCATTGGCATCTGGCTAGATAGATAAAGAGTCCATAAAGTCTCTGACTCCAAGGAAAGCACTTCTCTTGCTCTATTGAGAAGAGGCAGCACAGATAGAAAGGGCTCCAGCACATATTTTTGTGTTTACACAGATATCCCTGTTCCCTGTGGGCTGTTTGCACTGGCAAAAATCTCACTGCTCTGCTTGCCTGTGCTTCCTGGGGAATTCCTGCCAGACTTCTCTGATGCCATGGGATGATTGTGTCTCGGATTATTTATTGAGAATAAGGCGTGGAAAACCTTGCCAAACATCCCCAGGTAGCTTCCCTCCCTTCTGGGAGGAGGATACAGCCTGATGTGTATTTCTGAGGGAAATGATTGCAGGTCACAGACTTTGCTCCCAGACAACAGACCTTCCCTGGAAGATTCTTGGCACCAGAGGTTCAGAGGTCAAATGCTTTGATGTCAGGAGTGAAATGTTCCTTCTCAAAACAATAAATCTTAGCGTGAGCAGATGGTTTAATGAAGGAACTGCCTAAGCACAAGAAGATCTCACAGGTGAGTCATAGCTTATTTCTCAAAATTCAGAGCAAGTACTGTTTAGGAGCTGTAATTATGGGTACAGACCGAGATCCCATTGATTAGTTTTTAAGTAAATTAGGATTCACCATGCTACCATTTACAGCTTTCTTGAAAGGGAAGATTTATTAGCCTCTCATCTGGGTGAAGAGCTGGTGTTGGTTTATGTTAGCAGCCAAGAGGCTGAAAGTTTTCATCTCAAAATAAGCTGCTCCTGCAGGTTGCAAACTGTCTAAGCACAGTGGGGAGGAGGTGATGTACAGTGTTCAGTGGCTGGAGAGGTTACAAGGGTAGAAGTAAAAAAGAACTCCTGCTCCGTGGTGATTTTTGTCCCAGGAGAAGAGGGGAGGATACCTGAGCACCAGAGTTCTTCACAAAATCCAGCTTTCTTTAGTCTTTGCCAAGAGCCAAGCTACTGAGTTTACTCAGAATTCTAGTCAGAAGTCTAATCAGAAGGCACCAAGGTTCATGAAGTAAAGGCAGAGACATTTTCTGTTCTTAAAGATTCACTAAACTGTAGCTTCTTCTCATCTGTGCATAGGCAATTTTTTTAACCATCTAGTTTTATGTCACCTGAGTAGTGAGATGATGAACCTGTTTCTAACATTAGGTTTGTTAACCAAAAGAATGGTGTTCTCTCTGTCTGCCCTCATCACTGCTGCAGTAACTGGGATCTGACCATAACTCCCTGTCTGTGCCATTTCAATATCTACCACAAGTGTCCCAGGAGGAAGCTGAGGGTATTTTTTCCTTATCATAAAGATCTGAAGAGACAAGGGTAGGTGTAGCTCAGAGAGACAACATGCATACCCCTAAATATTATAACTGATTATATAGTAGTTAATATATTCACAGAATTTACATGGGTTTACATCCATGCTGTGACTGCAAGTTTGTGGAGGGGCCCTGTGTGAGACATCCCTGATGCTCTTTTCTTTGGTTGTCCTTTTCAGGGGCACAGGAGTGTTGGCATTTTGTTTTCTGTAACTGTTGTTTTTGGATAAAGTGGATAAGAGCAAGTAGTGCAGTATGGGAAACCAGAAAATAACCTAATTCTCTTCCTCAGTGCTGCTCAAACTGCTCAGGTTTCCTTAGTTTTAATTAATTTCTTTTAAATTATAATTATTCTTTTAAATTGGTTGTGCACAAATATATACTCTGTTGGTTTTTTTCATCTGTCAATCAGAGCTTGGAAATGTTGAGAAGGAATGTAATGTATGGTTTTTCTTGGTAGATACAGTAAGTAGCTCTTAGAAAAGAATACAGCATCTCTGTTTTAAAAAGAAAAAGGTGATATTTATCAATTTTGAGGTCTTTTACAAGTGGAATCACCACTAACAGCTTTATGAACATATAATCCAGATATACAGATTTGTACCCAGCATATCTACAGTTCACATGCAACCACAACAGCAGTGCATCAGAGCCAGGTGAAAGGCTGCAGCTGCAAATAATGCTTACCTTTGAAATATTTAAACCAACGTTTCAGTATTCTCAATAGTCATAATGCAGTACTCTAGTGTAAAACTCTGCTTAAAATATGGCATTAGTACATGAAGCAAAAAGATGTAAGAAATGGGAGCAGGCACTATTCTAACTCATTATAATTTGATACACTACAAGTTTTGGTTGAAACCGGGGATAATTTAAAGTGGGAACGTCCTTAAGTGTTTTTAAGACTTCTGGTGGTGCTGTGGCAGTTTATTGGAAAACTTGAAACCAAAATAGTGATATTTTAGCTGTTGTGTTGTGAGGTCAATCTCTGCTGTGCCTGCTGGGACCTTTGGTAATGACTGCTTTGAAAAAATATTTGAAACTGAGATCTAGCAATTTAATTTCAGGATTTACAGCAAGCTTGGAAGAAATCTCCCTCTGCAAATTGCTGCCATCAACAAGGCACCCACCTTCTTGGACTGTCAGTGTGAAAGCCATCTCTTCTGAAACTGGTGAGCAGATTTCTGTGTATACGTATTTTTAGTCTCACATTTTATTTTGTAATCTTATTGCCTAGTCATACAGGTGTTCTGCTCATTTTGCAAGAAACATCAGTGACTATCAAAGTATTTATTTCTCTCTAAGAAGGGCACAAGGCAAATGTGCATTGTCAAGTCCAAATGCAGACTGGATAGGTGTGGCCAGGGCAAGCCTGGCTGAGAACACAGCTGCAGATGCTGACCAACAATCTGGATTTTCTGCATGTTTGAGAGTCTCGACAACATTACTCCTGTTTTATATTCAGTCTTTGTTGTTGTTTTCTTCTCTAGACACATCTGTGGTAGTAAGACAGTTCAAGAGACAAAAATCAAACCCATGCTCTCCTTTGGCTTTTTTCCCCCCTGTGTTGTTTAGTTGTCTCTGTAACCTCAAGCATCATGCACCTTTGAAAGACTATGGGCTACAGGGTTGGCAGGCAGGGGGATCTCGTCGTGTAGCTGATTCTGAGCAGTTCCACCCGCATTCCAATCAATGACCTTCTCCAAACTCCTCTCCCATTGCTGCAGGGACTACTCCGAGCTGGGGGAGGCGGCAGAGTCCACATCTTCTGTGTCATGTTCGTGTGGGAGCACTGCCTGCCCACCTTTTACACGTTTCCACTTCATTCTTCTATTCTGAAACCATACTTTGACCTGGGTGATAAAAAGAAAATAATTACTTGTTGCCTCAACCTGAGCTGTATAAGCAGACCTATGCATATGTGTGTAGACAGATGATTTGTGGAATTCTGGAAGAAAAGGTGAACAGAGCCTCACAAGTTTGACTAATCCATTTTTCCAACACAGACTGGGACAATTCTTTCTCAAATGCTCCCCACAGATGTTCCTCTGAAACCCTCAAAGGTGCTTTGCCTAGAATCTGTCTTCATGTCAAATAAGGCACAGTGCCTCTTATGCATTTTTAACATCTAGGCCATCCAATCTAATGCTTCAGGAATTTTAATTTGCCTCACATCATTACGCAATTCTTCTGCTGTCCACTTAGCCTTGATAAGGAAACCTGGACTGAGATGACAATGACAGAACAGAAATACTTCTCTCCACAAAACTCTGTATAATTATAATAATATATAATACATATTATATTATTATGATATTTATAATAATAATCCTGATCACCTCAAAATGCCACCTGACCTAGGAAGAATGTATGTATCAAACATTCATTAGGATGATTTCCTGTTAGTCAGAGTCTAAGGTGATACCCATATTCCATATGTAAACCTTGTTATATCAACATGCACCAATGAATGGTGGTAAACAAGAACTCAGTAGAGACCAGTTATTACCAAGTCCATCTTTAGTTTAGAGAAACATAATTAAATTTATTAACTACTTACAGAAACGCGTAACAAAAGTGTTTGAAAGAATGTGGAGGCTTTGTTTTAAAATACCTCTGTGCCATTGCAAAATTAGACCCTTGAGTAACATATCTGGCTTTTAGCATTAGGGAGAGGCTGTGGAGGAGGAGGAGGAGGAAGGAGCTGGGGAGACAAGGGTTTGGCAAGTACTTGTCTTTCGGTGAGATCCAGGTTCACAGCGATCTCGTATCTCCTGAGCCTTGTCAAGTAGTTGTGGTGGGCAAATTCCGCTTCCAGCTCCCGCAGCTGCTCCTTGGTGAAAGCTGTCCTTTCCTTCCGTGACTTGCTGCTGGTTTCTGCCTTATTGCTTGAGCTCTGGTTCTCTAAGAGGCAAGCACACGTGTGTGATTTGTGGTTATGCTGGTGTGTGTGAACACGTGCAGTTGCAGAGATTAAACAACTCCTTGAAGGGCTCAGTGGAAGCTTTGAGATGTTTGCTTTATGCCCCCTTGAGCTCAGCATGACTGAGGGGTGTTGCCAGCCTTGGTTTTGAGAGGACAGAGGTGGGACAGCTCAGTCAGGATGGGGAGTGTTGTCAGAATTGCCTGGGCCTGCACAGTCACAGAACAGGAGCTGTGGGAAAGAAGCTCTCATTGCTTGCTGCCATTGCACCGAAAGAGTTTCCTTCCCCACATTTTTGCTTTCATTCCTTATATACATATTTTCACCCTCCCCTGATCTACCATGCAGCATGCAGGATGTTAGGAGTGTATGGTGCCCAGCTGTGGTGCAGGACATAAGAACAAATCACTCAGTGAGCACTCCCAGCTGTGATGTATGGCCTGGACATACTGGGGATATGGGGCAGTAGGACAAGCAAAAGCAGAGAAACAGTGGTTTTTGCCCAAATCCACCTTGAACGTTCCTGTTTTTTAACTTTTTCTAATCCTTGCTAAATGAAAACCACAAACAGATCTGTTGTCTGTGTACATTACTGGCCTTGTCATCGTGCTGGCTTGAAAAACCTGTTTGCTATTTGTGTACATTTCTGCAATGTAGTCAAGATTTGTATTTCAAAACCAAATTTCAAGCCATAGCCAAAATGATGCTGTACCAATTATGGTAATAAGCAAACATAAACTGACTTTGCCTGAGACTGTGGCAACCCTTTTTCATTTTTTTAAATCCTTTCTCTTTTTTTCTTTTTTTCTTTTCCTTTCTTTTTATTTTTTTCCCCTGTGTTTTTAAAGTTGGTGCTCGAAGAATCTCCAAGCAATGCAAGGAAAAATGCATTCTTTTAGTGAGCAAAGTCCAAACTGCCAGTGTTTCAGGGAGTCACTTTTGCAAGTTCTTAACTCTTTCTCTCCTCTTGCTCCTCTTGTTGATTCCCTGAACTAAACATGCTAGTAGCATTTTTGTTATGCTGAGAATCAGTTAGTTAATTTTTATGCATAACTGGTATGCAATGGAGCTCTGTGTGTCCCAGCATAATATTTATACACAGAAATGATAAGCAAAATGGTAACAATATGAGCATGATGTGCAGCTTCATCTTCTGGGTGTCATTTTTGTGGCCAAAGTAGTAAAACTGGAGAAATCTGTGAGGTGTGGCTGTGACTGATCTTATCTCTGCCCATCAGAAATGGAGAAATCAAACACAGCTCTCGTTACTGCTAATGCACACAGGGACCAGTGTGTCACACTCTGCAGCTGGACTGCTTTTCATTCCAAGGGAATTAGTCTGGTTTGTTCCAGGCTGGTTTTGCTACTTCAGAAATCCATAAATAAAGATGGGGAATGTAGAGGAACAAAACTCCAGAAGTTCCTGCTCATGTTTTTGCCCACAGCCTAACAATCCCCTTTGTTCTCATCCCTCACTGCACAGACACACTATCACGTTTCCCAGGGGCTCACAAGTGTGACTCGTGAGGGAGCAGTGGGCAAGCAGGATTTGAAGTGTGGATCTCTTGCTGGGAACTTTGCCACCAGCTCCTGGGAGCCTTAAACTCAAGGGCTTCCCCTGGGGTGTCCTCCCAGACACGTGGAGGGCGCAGCAGCTCTCCAATGCCTTCAGCACACGGCAGAAACTATCAACAAGTAGCTGATGCAAAGTACATGTGAGTTCATCACAGCCCTGGGGGAAGGACTCCCTTTCCAAGGGGCACTTTCACCAGTCTGCATCTCCAAAAGACAATGGGAAACATTTAAAACGGATATCTGGATATTTCTGGGAGCAGAGTAGGATGTGTAGCTTGGAATCTCTCACCCACACTGTGTTCCACAGGGTATTTTCAAGAAACATAATGCTTATCCATGGCTTGAGATTCTGTGAGATTCCAGAAGTGGAAATGTGGCCCAGCTACTTCAGTTTTGACAACAAATTGTGAGAAATGACAAATGTGTGAAAGGACAAATCATCTTGGGCAGGTTTTTCCTACTATACTGCCACTTTAAAAAGAGGAAGGGGAAGGGGAAGGGGAAGGAAANAAAGGAAAGGAAAGGAAAGGAAAGGAAAGGAAAGGAAAGGAAAGGAAAGGAAAGGAAAGGAAAGGAAAGGAAAGGAAAGGAAAGGAAAGGAAAGGAAAGGAAAGGAAAGGAAAGGAAAGGAAAGGAAAGGAAAGGAAAGGAAAGGAAAGGAAAGGAAAGGAAAGGAAAGGAAAGGAAAGGAAAGGAAAGGAAAGGAAAGGAAAGGAAAGGAAAGGAAAGGAAAGGAAAGGAAAGGAAAGGAAAGGAAAGGAAAGGAAAGGAAAGGAAAGGAAAGGAAAGATGGTACTTAGGAACCAGAGGCAGATGTGTGTGCTGGAGTGCCTCCTTCCAGGATCCCAACCAGCTTCAATGCTGGGTTGAACTCAACAGCTGCCTCTCCTCAGGGCTGCAGTGGTCACTAGAAGGTGGAACCCCAGAGCTCTCAGGGATGTCATTGCTTACAGCTCCCTGAAAGGAAGAGTGTAGGGGACAGCAGCAAGTAGGAAAAGAAACTATGAAGAGTGCTAATAAGAGAGAATAAAGGATTTTTTTTTCTTCTACTGAAAATAGGGAGATGTGATTTGGAATCAGTGTTTTAAGGATAAAGATATTCCTCTAATGTGAGTATGCTGGAATATGATGTTTTCCTATGACTAGCTGATGTTTTAATGAAAGCATTGTTCACCTTTTAAATTATTATTTTATTTAAACTTCTTTGCATTTGGGAAGACTTTGCCTAAACATGCTTTTTTTTAGTAGAAATGAACTAAATTCTCCAAATGTCTGCAAAATATAGAAATCAATCAATTAATATTTTTATCCCTTCATTCTCTGCCTGTGAAATGGGGCTACTGGAAGATATTCTCCACTTGGTAGCAGGGCTGTGGGAAAAAGCACACTGTAGCTTGTAAATGAGTGCTATGGCATTTGAATGCATATAAGCATCTTAAATTTTAACAACTTCCTCAAGAAAAAACCAATTTTATGCATATTTCACAGATTTGGATCTGAGATATCAGCAAGTTAGAGTTTGTATAACTATGAAATTATTGATTTTTACTCTGTAGAAAGAATGTGTTTTGCTAGCTAGGATGACACCATGAAAGCCACGTACATTTTCTGCATTGTTGGACATTGCACTGATGGGCAAACTTCTAGTACCTCCTGTTTGGAGGTTAAAATATTGAACATTTAGTGAGACCAAATAGAATTTATATTTAAAGGAAGACTTTGCCTCTTGTACTTCTTACCATAAACCAAGATGTCAAATTCCTAGTGTGACATTTCCAGCTATCACAGGCAGCTCGAGATGAGGGATCTTTGCCCTCTGCCATTCTCTTTTAAGAGACTCAGACAAATGGCAGGTGTGAATGTGTAACTCCACATGCTAGGACTTTCAGTTCTGTGTGTACATGCCATGTGATTCCTGCTCAGTCACAGCAAATGTGCATTGTGCTGGTGAGTAAAGCACCTAGTTCAGTACCCAAGATCTGCAGGAGTGAAATACAGAGACCAGAATAAGAACAAGACAGTTACAGTGCTGTTGCTCTCTAAAGTTTCCCCAGTCAAGTATTATTAAATGTTTTGCTCATCAGCTTGCTTTCTTAACTCCCAGTCTCACCAGCTGTTCTCATTCCATCTCCTGCACTCTACCACAACCCTGATTTCATATCACCTACCTGAGCTTTCTTTTTTCCTTTTGGATGGCTTTTTCTCAGAGTCACTTGTAGGATTTGCTGGTGCCTCATCGTCTTCATCCGCAACCACAGCCACGCTCACTAGGCTGGGGCTGCTGCCCTCTGACTCTCCAGAAGCCAAGGCCAGTCCTGGATTTATTCCTCTTCTGGCCTCAGTTGCTGCCAGGTGCCAGTCAGAGCGCTGGAGTGAGGGGTGCTGCTCCACAAGTGCCCGCTCCTCCTGCAGGAAGCTCTGGGGAGCTGTCACCAGGCAAGAGGCTGAGAAATCGGAGTAAGCAGCAAAATCTGGTTTTTGCTGGAAGGAGAATGGTGCTGCTGGGTAGTGGCTGAGCCCTGGAGCTGTGCTCAGGTCGGTGTGGGAGCTCCTCACACACCCCCAGAGCAGGGTGGGAGGCTGGGGGCTGCGCATGCAGCTGCTGCTGCTGGGATCCATCTGCCTCCAGTCCTGTCCACACCTCAGGGCTCCTGCCTGCTGACAGCCCAGCCTTCAAAAGCAGAAGAGAAGCAGAGGGAAACTCTTCCAAATTTTACAGAATAGATCTCCCTAAACAACAGTTTGTTTGTGGGTTTGATGCTGTTGCAGGTTTGCTACTTTAGGAACTCTTGTTCTAAAGGTCTTCATCGCCCTGACTGGGGCAACCAGATTTGTGCAGGGATTGCCATGAGTTGTTTCCTTGTGAAGTGCTGGGCATGAGTGAAACACTTTTTAAATACTGTGCTGGGGAGACAGTGACAAGTTTGTGAAGTGAAATGTGAGCGAGGGGAGGGAGGGGTTAACACACATACCCTCAGCCCCTCCAACCAAAGCAAAGCAGGCAGCTATTAATCATCTGAAACCTTATATGCACATCTAATGGGATTTGCAGATGGAGCCTTTTAAAGAAACAATGTCTGTATTTTTTTTTTTTAAGGGAAAGAGCAGCACACAAAAAAGTCTTTAATGTTTCCTTGTAACGCTATGAAGTTATTTTTATTGCACTGTTAACAAAATGCTCCATCTTGGGCTTAGAAAAAGCACTAAACCAGGATTCAATAGACATCAAATTTCAAGAGCTAAAGTGGGAAACAGAAGTAAGAAAGGACTTCAATAATTATTAATAATTTAAGGCCCAATCCTAAGGTTAAAAAAAATTATTAAACCTGGCTTGTACACACATGGAAAGGTTAGAGTGATGTTTGTTTGTTTTGTTAGATTTGTAACACATGTATTTGCTGAGATTTGGAGTTTGCTGCCAGTGGCAGTTATTCTTTCTGTATTCTACTTTCTAGGGAATTTTCAATACACGCTCCTGCAAGGAAATCTCCTGATTTTATGCCAATGAAAGACATATTTTTTGTCTTTTGTTGAACATTTTATAGTTTTTCCTAACAGAAAGCAGATTTTTTAGACCCTAGAGCCATCCCAGCTGAAAAGACATTAACAGGGAGTGTGTTCTCAATCCCTTTTTCACAGAGGTATGGCAGCTGAGAATGCCCCAAACCCTGCTATGCCAAAGTTACTGCAACTCCTCTCAAGGTTGTTCTCCACATTTTTAATGACAGTTTATGAATGTATGTGTTCCATGTTTCCAGAATCTGCCTACAACCCTTTCAAATACTCCCCCAGGCCTTGCTCCATGCTGTGTGTGCCTCTTTCTCTTCTCCCACAACTGGTGCTGGGTTTTGTGTTGTCTCAGGAGCACAGAGATTTAACAGATATGAGGTCTTCATTTTTCATAGGAGCTGAAGTGATATGTCATTTTGGGTTTTGTATAGTTCAAAACTTTAAAATTTCATGGGATCTGGGTGGGGAATGTGTTTATCCTGTTATATCTGTTGGTTTTTAGAACTTGGCCTTTTCCAGGAAATCAAATTATTTTAGTTTAGATCCTTCTGAACAAGAACATCAAATTCCTTTTCATCACAGGAATCCAAATTTTCATGCAAAACACTCAGTATCTGATAGCTAACTCATTCTCTAGGAAGAACTCACCTAAATACCTAAATCTGTTGCTCTGTTGCATTAAATAGTGAATATTTAAAAGCATTTAGTACTCACAGGCAGGAGGAAAACCTCTGGACTGCTCTTTTTTTGAAAGATCAGGTTATGATGAATTTGTGAATGCTGCAAATGTTTCAGGCACTGGCAGAATCTGAGTCAGAGTCCAGAATGTTTTGCCAATGAAGAATATTTAATTTATATTCTGTGTATGTGTGTGTTGTCATATGTATAACACCTCACTTCCATGGGCTACTCAGGGTTTGTATGAATTCAGACTAAGCCTGTTTTTCAGTCTTGACTTCAGTCTACAGTGTCAGAAAACCCCTTTTTCTGACCCAGAGATGGGGCTCCTGAGAGGCGTTTTAAAAGATTTTATTCCATTTTCAGTCTCATGAGAAGGGTGAAATGGTACAGATGTTACAATTCACACCATCAAAATCAGAAGCCAAATTATTTCCTAATTACAATGCATTATAAGCGGGTTTTGGCCTAGCTTTTGCCACACAATGCTGCTGATGCTTCTAAGCCAATCATCTTATTAAAATACCCAACATGAGTCCTACTACAATTTCATAGTTCTATTTCTCAAAAATATCTAGTTCATTTGCAAGGTCATCATTTGAAACTTGTTTCTATTTCCATTTCTCTCTCAACACTGTCTGTCCTATCCCATGGCCTTTCTGAGTCAGCACACTTTATCTCAAGGTTTGCATACAGATGCACAAGACAATGTGAGCCTTCTGTCAGGCTTTGAGAATTCTCTACAAAACCATTTCCCACATCACAGAAAGATCTATCTAATGAGCAAACATTTGTCCTTGCAGGGAGAGAAGAGAAAGGAGGATTGTCCCTTAGGCGTGGGTCAGCATCAGCCTCAGGCCTCCACCCAGGAATCGCCATCAGGCCTGAGCAGGGCCGGCCTGGATCCCGCACCCCAACATTCCGATTTGAACTGCTCGGACCCGGCTTTCCTCAGGGACCTCTCCCCGCTGTTCTGCCGCTTCAGATGTGGGAAAAGGCGATGTCGTGGCCTTTCCTGAGGTGGGAACGCTCCGGCCCCCGGGGCTCCGGCACCGCCCGCAGCTGCCGCTGTCACTCGGCGCCTCAGCGGGGGCCGGGGCAGCGCCGCATCTCCCTGCCACCTCCCTGACACCTCCCTGACACCTCCCTGACACCTCCCTGACACCTCCCTGCTGAAACAACAAGCGCCGGCCCCTCCTGCGGAACCCCATCTGTTGCCTGAGGCGGCCACCTTTAACCTCCGTAAAGTCAACATCTCTGCGGTCAAGCGCTGAGAAATGGATGGGAAAAAACGGCGCGCACGGAGGTGGGTCCTTGTGAGGGGCGCTCCCGTGAGGAGCTGAAGGCTGGGAGGCAGAGATTGGGCTTTGAGTTTTTTGTTTGTCTGTCGTGGGATTTCCCCAGGTAAGGAGCAGACCCAGCAGAGGACAGGAGAGCTGGAGAAGGGGTGAGAAGGACAGGCACAGCAAACACCTGTGAGGGACAGGAGAAGAGGTGACAAGGACAGGCACAGCAAACACCTGGAGGGACCCGAGAAGGGTAACAAGGACAGGCACAGCAAGTACCTGTGAGGGACAGGAGAAGGGGTCACAGGCACAGCAAACACCTGGAGGGACAGGAGAAGGGGTGACAAGGACAGGAGAACGGGTGACAAGGACAGGCACAGCAAACACTGGTGAGGGACAGGAGAAAGGGTGAGAAGGACAGGCACAGCAAACACCTGGAGGGGCAGGAGAAGGGGTGACAAGGACAGGCACATCATACAGCTGTGAGGGACAGGAGAAAGGGCTACAGCGGCTCTGAGAGCTGGGGAGGAGCTGCCAAGCCCAAAGATGGGCTCTGTGCATCTATCAGTCATTTTAATAGTTTTCTCAGCCTTTCTGGAAGAATAAAAGAACAGGAGAAGTGTAAAGCTTAGGCTAATAGAGGCAGTGTACCTAGAAAGGAGAAATGATCTCCTACCAACGAAAGTTAAAGAGCCATGTGATTAAAGAGCACTATTAAAAGACATCAGATATTGGACAAAATGTCATGAAATGGTAACTTGCATTTTGATGTAATGCCATATGTCAAATTAGTCGAGTTTAAAAGGCCTGTATTTGCAGGAAATCGGTATTAGATTTTTGATTATTTGAAGAAGGAGATTTAGAGAGGAAGTCTGCATTCCTTCTTAAAAAAAATTTAATTGTTATTTTATAACAGTGATATCACAGTTTCATGATATCTTTATCTCTCTTCTCCCTAAACTTCTAAGAACATGTTTTCAGTCAATTTGTAGGGAATTTTGAAGCACAAATTGTATGTAATGTCAGAGAAATAGTGTTGAAGAGAAGATGCCAATCAACCAGCTCCTCCATCTGAAGTAGTATAATGAATACCTGAAGTTAAGTGGGTAAATAATGCTTTTGGCTCCAAAGACTTTTACCTAAGATGTGCTACACTTACTGAGACAGAGTGTCTGCCTTGCTGTGCAGATGGGGAGCTGGCATCACCACCACCAGCGTTTCTAATTTAATGATAATGTTTCCCTTAGCACTAAGTCAGTATTTCCGGGATTAATTAGGTTTGATGGCTTCACAGTAGTGAAGAAAAAAAAAAAAAAGAGATCCTGCTTCAGGTAGAGGAAACATCAAGAAATGTTAGAGACACTTCCATGGTAATTTATCTTAGGATAGAAAGCAGTAGAAGCAAAAAGCAGAAGAAAGAGGGGGCCAGCTTTAAGCTTGCAGAAATACTAAAAGGAAAAAGCACTAGCTGGAAGCTGCTGTAATGTCACACAATGTTTTCTTCCTAAAAATATTGACATGAAACAAAACAAAACAAAACAAAAAAGGTGCTGCTGTCATTGAAATTGGGAAGTTAGACACAATAAATTCTAGGATGGGTAGATGCATACATGTTTTTTGTGTACCTTAGATCTATTCCCACTTAATCGGGATTTTTTTTACACAATTTGTTTAAAACATTGTCTTTTGGTTTTTCTCTACTATTAAGAAGTGAGTATGAATGCAAATAGATAAATATTTATAATATTGATTGAAAGCAGTTACAGGAAGCAAAGCATGTTCTGTTTTTTCAGCAGCTGTGTGCTAAGGGAGCAAAGATCTTGGCTTGCAAGTCTAGACACAACTTCTGTATTCTTGCTTGTCTCTCCTCTTGAAGTTCTTTTTGTGGATTTGAGGCCCAGTACCATGTAAAGATGAGGAATATCCCTCCCTTGAAAGGCCATAAAAGCAAATAGTGTCTCAGCTACAACATTAATCCTTAAGACAGGAAAGACCATCTGCCAAAAACTTTGATAAATCTTCTTTTTTTTTAACGACTCCTGTCTTTATGTTGTGTGTGCTATTGTAGCTATTTCGTGGAGAGCTGAATGTCCTGAACAAGGTCCAAGGCAGCAGAAGCTTTCTATTAAATCAAAAATATTTTGTAAGATCAGCAGTGGAACAGTTAAAGTGTTTGACAGGCAAATAGTTTGAAAAATACAAAATTAGCTCAGCTTTTGGCAGATTGCAAAACTCTTCTGTTCTTTTCATCAGATAACATGAAAGAAACAGGAATCATGGCATCCCCAAGGAACAGAGAGGAACAGAACACTCAGCCTTTTAAAACCATTTTTTGTGGATATGGATGAACAAATCTACACTTAGACTTCAGTGTGTGGTTCATATATTTTGTGGCAGAGCAGAATGCAACATTTTCATTTTGAGTTTTTGTTGTATGAAGAATCCCATATCTTTCTGGAGATCCTAATTAATACATTTGTAGGATTATCTGACAAGTAATAAACTTGTAAATTTCTTCAGTGCCAGGAGGTCTGCACTACTTCTCTTGAGACCACCCTTTGCCTCTGCCTTTACCATTGTGCTCATCACAGAGCTCAGTGAAGCTAGTTAGATTAAAGGAAATTAAATGAAAATTTTGTAAAGGATTTTTAAACGAGCCAGAATTCATTCTTCTGTTGAATGACTGCAATGGAAAACTATTTTTTCCCCTCCTAAATTATGAAAGCATTCATTATTAGTATGTGGAATGTAGTCACAGAATGTTTTGAAGAGATCAGAGTAAATTCCAATATTAAAGGTGTCCTATGTGATTCTGTCTAGTAATTAAAGTTCAGTCAGTTGCCATTTTTTTAGGGAATTCTGCTGAAAAAACAGAACACATCGTGTTGTATTACACCTTAGAACTAGAACAACAATGACTTGCTTCTGTTCAGTTTAAATTCTCTTTTCCAGGAAGTTCTGCTGTGAAGGAATTAATTGTTATGGTGGAGTATCTCCCTCTATTGGTACATTTTTAAATGTGGTGTAACTACAATTCCCATTTCATGGTACCAACTTCATTGTTTTTGGAACACTGTAAATTATGCAGCCCATGAAAAGTGAATTTACACCAACCAGCCTGTCAGCTTGTGTCCTGGAAATAAAGGCCCTGAGTGATGCAGGTTGTGTCTGCTTGTGAGAGCTGAGGTTATCACCTCCCTCTTGAGGTGTTTCTCTGTAGCCAGAGCCTTGAACCAAATTTTCCTTGCTCCATTGCCTGATGATCTGTCCTCCAAGAGGTTCCAAGGCTATAAAAACCTGTTTATGCTGTGCAGGATATGGATCTTTGAATACAGAAAGGGTAGCTGAATGCAGCATCCTCATGTTACATGATTCATCTTCATATCAGTTTATATATGATAATCATTCATTATCATATATAAACTCCCTGGTTTAGATGTAGTCAATAGTCTATAAAACCTTTTTCCTCCCTGAATTTTTGTGTAAGTGTGCTGCTGACAAGCACAGTTTGCTTTGGAAAATAATTTACAGAAGTCATTTTAGCCTGCTGCCTCTGCATAAAATAGAAATTCAGACTTTTTCAAAGGATACTTTGTTTTCACACCACGAGGTGGAGACGTCTACCTGAAATTCTGGGTAAAGGAAAAACTGGGAAGTTGTGGCTGAGGTTTAGATAAAGTGGTGCCTTCCTCCTCCCTGCCTTCCACTTAGAAATAAATAAAATAAAATACAATACAATAAAATAAAATAGTACAGGCTAAAAGTATGAACATGCTTTTTCAAGGACCTCCATTATTCTTTTGGTTTACATAAAAAATGTTTTTAAAAAAGAACTGAATTGCATCACCTGTCCAATGCTTGGTGAATGTGTGAATTTCCATAGTCTGTTCCACACCCCCATGGGCAGGATTTGCTTGCCCAACCCTCATGATGCAGCTGAGAGCTGGAGGATGCTTCCAGCTGAAGAGAAACCAGCCAGGAACCCCTTGGTGTGAAAGAAACCCACACCTGAGCACAGGGAGCCCTTCATAAATTCCCAGCTGGAGCAATTCTTGTAGGAAAGGCCAATGCTGAAGGGTAGAGCCAACAAAAGCACATGAGCTCAGACACCCCACACTGTAGCTAATGGCAAAGGAGGAGGGAAATCATGGCTTCAGACAGGACAACTCAGGATTTCTAAAAAGAGAGTTTTGGAGACTCATTTTTGCAATAGAACAAGGGCAAGCTCAGGAGTGGGGGCTCATTCAGACTCCCTGAGCCTTGTGGGGCCTTTGGGTGCAGGGACAAAGCTCTCCCCAGATTTGCTGAATTCATGCTCCTGGTTATAGTCCTTGTGGCTCTTTCCTCATTTGGTTTTATTTTATGCCTGTAACTTACACAATGCAGGTCACTGCAGCAAATTCTGAGTGTGTTTGCCAGATTGTTGTCTGGGGGTAAGGGGAGATGTTAATTTTTCTCTGGTCATTGTGCTGTTGCTATTGTGGGAGAAATGTGTGTGAGGAACAAAATTCTGTGCTAGAAGGTGACTGTGACAGTCACTCCTGTGGTTTGTTGCTCGAAGACAGTGAGGCACCATGGTTCCTGCTGTGACTCAGGATGCAACAGTTATGGTTTATGGAGAAAAAAATTGGATTTTCACATTTTCTTGAGTACTACACGTCTCGCTCTTTTTAGTTCCATGCATGATTTAAAAAAAAAAAAAAATTTTTTTCTAGTGGATGCTCTATTTTTTAAAGTGTCAAGCAACTGGGTACCCCAAAAAAGTAGCATTTTCCTCAGCTGGAGTGGTCTCTGTGGTTACCATGACAGTGACTGGCAGGATCATAACACAAAGGTGAGGAGCCTGTAAGTTGAAGGAGGCCTCATGTAGAGTTTGATTGATAGAAAAAGTGATTTTTAGCTTGGTAAGAAAGAGTGTGAGCAGCTCCTCCACTTGCCCCTTGCTGGGTTCCCAGGGCCTTAAGCCCTCTAGCAAATAAGGAAGTATTTGCCCAGAAGCAATGAGAACAGAAGCTGATCTAAAAAAAAAACAAACCAAAACCCAAGGAATTCTATTTATTTCTGAAGGACTCAAAATTGAAAAAAAAAAAAGAAAAAAAGAAAAAAGGAGGAAAAAAAGGCTAAAAATGGGGTAAAGAAAAGACCTTGATTGCAGAGACTGTGTTACACTGTCACCAGCTGTAGCTACGAGGATGTGGGGCTACTGACAGGTTGAAACACCCTGACATTTGGGGTTTGGGTAGGATAGTTGTCTCTTGGCCACTCAGTCTGACTGGTTAACATTACTCTTACTCATTAGAGTGAGCCCTGCAAGACCAGATTGATGCCACAGTATTTCTGTTCTGATTCCCACAGTAGCTTCTCACCCATGTTTTTTAGGGGACTTTCTAAGATACAAAGCTGCTGCACCTATGAGTGCTGTAATTAAAAAATCTTCAGTTGCCCATTCATGGTAAAGATTAGTAGACTGGTAAGGTTCACTGGAAATGAAAAATCTTTGGCTGAATTTTTATTACTATAATGTTCTAATTGTCAAATCTGCTGAACACATGTATCAATCTCAAGTTAGACTGTGTTTGTAGGTCTAACATAATATTCCAATTACCAACTAGTGAGTTCTTAGCAAGAAAAACGAGAGGGGAAACTGTAGAAGAAATACTTCCATGATGCTGTGTTTGTGCTGTGACTTGCCAGTGTTGTTTCAGGCCTATGGAGTATCTCAGTTATGTAGGTCAGGAAAATGTGGGAAGAAGAGTGGCAGATACCCTTCTGCTGTCACAGAATCACTTAGGTTGGAAAAGACCTCTGAGCCCAGCCTGTGACCCAGCACCACCTCATCAACTGAACCATGGCAATGAGTGCCACGTCCAGGCTTTCCTTAAACGCATCCAGGGACAGTGACTCCACCACTTCCCTGAGCCTGCCCAGGTCTAATCACCCTTTCTGTGAAGAAATTCTTCCTCATGCCCAGCCTAGACCTCCCTGGGTCAGCTTAAGGCTGTGTCCTGTTGTCCTGTTGTCCTGTCCCTGGTGCCTGGGAGGAGAGGCTGCCCTCACTTGGCTACAGCCTCCTTTCAGGCAGAATGTGATTTATGCTTGTGATTAAATACGTATTTGGTAAACAGATGGAGCCAAGCTATCACTATATTGTAATAATATTCCTCTTTTTATTTGCAAACAATCAGAAACCCTGACTTCTAGCCATGAATGACCCAAATAAAAACATAAGACATTATTAACATGCAAATGAGTGTGGTTACATGAGAAAAGGTGAGGAACAGGGAAAAGCTAAAAGGATTTTTCCACTATGGCCACCATAGAGCTGGAGGTGCCTATGTGTTACACCTACAGCTGGAATTAGGTATTCAGGAGCTCAACACCAATGATAAATTGCATTATCAGGTTGTCTGTTCTGCCACTAGAAGCCAACAGCAGGAGAGGACAAAGGCCTCAGATGTCTGCTCTGTTCAAATTTGTGCTGGACTGTCAGTCCAGAGCAAGTAGGAAATGGCCAAAATTAAACACAAACTGACATTAAATTCACACTTTTAGAATACCGTAGGCTAGGTCCAATTAGAAATTACCACTTATTTATTATGAACAAGTAGAATTCTAATTAGGCTGATTCGAGCCTCAGCTACTCCCTCAGTTTGGATTGGCAATTAAGGTACTTCTTGTACTAGTAATTATGGTTTACCATGAAATTACTCTCCCTTCTACCCCCAAAAAACATCGAATTAGCCATGAGTGGAATTATATTTATCACAGGACCCTGTGCAGCAGAAACTTTGCAAATAAATACAAACAATTAGAAAACCACCCAGAGTGTTGTGCCAGCACAGTAATTAGGGTTTGAAGACAGGAATTTTTACTGAAGCCAAACTGGCTGGGTTGTCATTCAAGAGCAGCAGCCCTGAGGGTGTGTCCCCAGCCTCTGGCTCTCCTGGTCCCCTCCCAGGAGCCAACCCAGCAGGAGGAACAATGCAGAGAAGAGAGTGTTCTACCAACACGATCCTGGAGCAAGGAGCAAAAGTTGTGAATTCACCACTTTGGTGTTTTCTGAGATGTCACAGTGACCCCAGTGGGTCACTGGCAGATGACCAAGCCAGACCAATACAAGTCTGGTGCAGGGTATTTCAGCAAACAGAAGTGTAAACAAAAGGATAGCAAGCTAAACCTGAATTCTTCCCTTGCCCAGAGAATTAGAAAACAAACTTCTTTTCCTAATATTTGAATTCTAGTCCCTATAGCTGCAGTCATTATTTCAGTGACAATTTCAAAGTGTTATGCTCTGCTACAGGCTAATGAATAAATCAGCTTCTAACCTTTTCCCTCCCCTTTCCTTGCAAAAATGCATTTGTCTCTGGCCTCGTAGCCAAAGTATAGAATTCGGTGCCACAGAGCTTTGGACTTTCATAGATGGAATAACAATCCCCCTTCATTATCACATTAGCATTGGAAGGCCATCTATAAATCAGTTGGGTTTATGTATCATCAGCAGGGGATCATGGATCAATCCTAGTGTGTATAGATTTTAAGGGCCACTTTAATTTTTTTTAACTTTTAAGGTAGTAGCTTTGCCTCACCCACCGTGCAGAAATAGTGAACATTTTATGCTTCAATTTGTTCAGCCATGCAAATATCCATGGACAAATTGAATCTCCCTTAGAACATGAAGAATTGTTCCTAGTTTAAAATGTAAAACTTATTTTAACCACTGAAGCAAAGAAAAAATCATCTGTGATTTGTGCATTCTAATACCTTGACCAACTTTAGATCTGTGTTTGCAGGAGTAGAGAATTACATCTCCCCAAAGACATCTTCACACCACAGGAGTCACTCCTAGGCCTTCAGATAACTGGGAGGTTGGGCTTTTTCATGAATTAGGATAGGTAATGGTATATTTTCCAAACTCTTAGGTTTCCAACAGATTTAATGCTGCACAGAGTCTTTCTCTCATGCAATTTGTTCTCTGCTACTGTTTCTTAGGCAGTTGGCACATCTGAGGACTCTGGCTCAGTTTGCAAGGCAGGTAATTCTGTATTTGTCCAAAGCAGAGCTCTACAGCACCATGGCTTTCACTACCAGAGTAAGAGATTGAGGAATGTTTCAGAGAGAATCCTTCCACAAAGTGTCTCTCCTGCAATACAACCCACTGGCACAAGAAAAGCCCTTTTTCCTTCTGTGTCATCTGCCACAGCCTTTTGCCTGGAAGCCTCCTTCCATGGGCTTATACCAGCAGGGTGCTCTTATTTCAGAGGCATTTGATTCAATGGTTTTGTGGAGTAAAAATCTGTTACCAAATATCAAGGGTAGAAGAAATGAAACTAATCGAGTCTTACAATAGAAATATTCATGGTTGTACCAGTAAAAACCACTTGTACTCCCATCTGTGCATGCCTTAGATTTCATCCAAGAGGAATAATTTCCCCTTTTCTAGAAAGTAGAGACAAACAGAAAATTAACTTTTGATACATATGTCATGTGTAACCACCATTCAGGAATGAGTTACTAAATACATTGTTAGCTGCTGTTTGCAGAACGAAGAAAAGGAGCTGGAAAATCAATTATATTACATATATTCTCCTCTGGTTATTCTCATGATTTTTATCATTTGCCAAAGATTAGAAATTAATCATGAAGGACTGATATTGCAGTAAAAGGATTATTTCTCACAGTAATCTGTGGGGTCTTTGTGCCCTGAGCATATATTCATAAATTTATTGAAGAGTCTGAAAACTCTGCACACAAATTGGTCTTCCTGTGCCTTAAGGCATTTCGTTTTCAGAAGAAATAATAGGTTTGGAGAAAACACCCAAATCCTCCATTTGCTGTCTCTAAAATGAGCACAAGAAAGATAGAGTACAGGCAAAAGAAAGGTTAGCCTGTCCTCCTTATGTCTGCAATAGAGTCACTGTGTGTGTCAGGGAAAAAAAGGGAGAGTTCTAATGATTCTGTTCTTTCTGCTGCTGAAACATTCAGAAAACAGCAAAATTTTCCGACATATTTTGGAAAAAGAAATGTATTTCTTTGAAATGGAGGGTGGATTGTTGTCTATAAAGTAATGTGAAGTAATGTGTTATTTTAATTTCTTTTTAATATCATACCTAAGTTCCAATCATGAGTCTAAAGCAAGTCTTTTTTTTCATTTCACTTAGATGTGATTTTTGATCTTGAAAGGCTTAATAATACAGTGAGGAATGCAATTCAGAGATAGACTGTAGAAGTGAGTGGACTCTGAATGGCATAATAAATAAGTTACAATTATTAATAAAAATACTAGCCATTAAAGGAAAATAGACCGAGGATGTCCATAAACTCCCTTCAGCAGACTTATATAATTTATAAGTCAAGATATGTTGACAGAAGAAGGCTCATGATCATTTGTCCACACGTCTGTAAAATATGACATGATAATTCTTCCTATTTCAGTAAGAACAATCTACCATGCAGACAGCACAGAATAGAACATTTGTATCATAGTAACTCAAACTACCAATTTAAGTTAGACAAATGAAAAAAAATAGACTCCAGCCCACACACTGTGGCCTGGCACAGAGCAGCAGCCAAAGATGAATGCAGATGATGAGATTAATTTGTTGGGCCCTTACTTATCACCTAGAGGCTGAGGCTTTGTATATTCTGAGGTAATTTCCTGATGCATGCCCAACGTGCTATTTCAGCTTGGCTCCAGCCAAACAGGGCAATTTACTGCAGCCAGAAGGGGCCAGAATTACCACATCTCACATTATTAAAATGCACTCACAGTTCAGCTCTTTGACACCTGAGCCTGCCATGGGCTTCTGCCCAGGCTGCCATGTGGAAGGTCTCTTTCCTTTGGTCCATCTCATGCCTGTTGCTTTTTGTCCCTGTGGCAGTTTAGACGAGAGGATCTCACAAGCTCTGGTGCACAATTTTCTTGTTTGCACTTACCTGTGTGCTGGTGTTTGAGCATGTCTTCTCTTCATGACATTTTGGTGTATGGTTTGAAAGAGACATATTCCCCAGTGCTGCAGAAGCTCTCCTGCACGTAGGGTCAGTCTAAGGGACAGAGCTGGGACACCAGATAGGGTCACACTGCCATATGCCACAATTTTCTTAACTGTTTTCCTGATGAAAGGGTGGCCTGAATCATCCTGGTGGCTTCAACAAATACCTTAGAGAGTTGCAGCTTAATACGATTCTTTAAAGCAGCCAGCACCCTTCTGCCTGGGAGGTTGTGGCAGTCCCTGCAGGAATCCATCACCTCCTGCTGCTCCTCAAGAGCCACGAATGAGGCAGCCCCATCAGTCAGCCAGAGGTGCCTGCAAGGTGAAAACAGAGATGCTCCATCATTTGTCTTGGGCAGACACAGGCAGCTCTGGCTGCAATCACAAATTAGCACAAAAATTCCTCACAATTCAGTGTATTTTACAGAGTAAATGAAGTTGTTTGATTTTTTTTAAAACTTAAATAACAATATCTGTGGGGCTCCTGTTTCCTTGTGTGCAGTCCCTGACGATGGAGTACGTCTAATAAACTTTTTATTTTTATTTACCAAAACTGGATTGTGTTTGGAAGTGTGTCTATCACACTACCTCTCTCATTTCAGTTGGAATTGGTTTTTTTCCTGCAAATTGCATTCAAAGCATTCACAGAGAGAAAGTTTTTTAAGCTTGACTGTTGGAAACAAAATCTTGTACAGTACCCAGAGGCATTCTGGGTGTTCCTGCATGTGATTCCAGAGCAAGATGAGCAATTTACTTACACTGAACTAGTTAAGATTTAGCTTTGTGATATGAAAGTAAGATATATTGCTCTGATGACATTGGAAGTCAGTGAAAAAGCTTATTTTGACATCATTGTGATGTTTCTGCATTTCTTTGCTCATGAAACAATCTTCCTTGTTGTACCTTTCAAATCTAGTGGTAAATGTTTTCTGGTGAACTCAATAATTTAACTCTCCCCAACAATATTGCTGGTTGATTATCCACCAGGCTTGCATGTCCTTTTGTTTTACAGGACATAAATAGCTGCCCAGTCCTGGGAGCAAGATAAGATGCAATTCTTTGAACTGCAGGAAGGACAACACGAGTGAGTGACAGCAGCAAACCCGTGAGACGGGGGGAGACAACTTTAATTTATTTGTACAGCGTGCACATGGAAGGGTCCTTACCTCCTGTTTGGGTAATGATAAATGACAAGATGTCGACAGTTATTAATTAAACTGCCTGGCATAGCAATGTACATGATGATAAGACCTCAGAAATGTGTAGCATTCCTCCTACCCCATCATGAGAATGAGGCCCCTCCACTGTTCTCTGGCACAGCAGAGATTAGACTAAAGCATCAATATTCCACTACAAGCTGGCTACCTAGTAACTGCCTGAACACAGGGCCCTAAAAATTGAAATTCTCCCTCATGTGATGTGTAGTAATTAAACTTCAGCATTCTTTCTGCAGGAAATGTTTCTCCTGTGTTGTTCCCACAGATTGTGCTACAACAACAAGTTTAGCCCCATGAACTGTTAACCAATTATGAAGGGATTTTCTCAGTCTGCTTTAACTGAAGATCAAAGACAAAACCCAATTTTTTTTCTTGCCAGATATTGTAATTCAGGACACAAAACACCAAGCATGCCCAAGACTCAAGGCTTTGGTCAGTCAAACAAAATGGACTTGGTAACTCAGATCCATTTAAACTTTTCTGATTTGCCTTGCCAACATTCCAGCTGCTTTTCTTCCTTAACAAATACATTGCCACACAATTGCAATATATTTATCCTATTCTACTTCCATTTATTTCTTTCACATCTATATCCTCTATGTATGTGCTACTTGGATCTGTCTGTATACTGCCCAGTAAATCAGAGTGAAATTTTTGCAAATTAACTAATTTTAAATTGCCGTGGGCTGCAGATGTGAAGACTCCTTCTGTTATCACTGCTAAATGTGTTTATTCTGGCTGATTAGTATGGCTTTTTTTGGCCTTTGATACCTAGAGGATCTTTTTTTTAAACTGCATAAATGCAATCTGGGTGATTGTCCTTTAAATACTGTCTTAGGAGACAGATATCAAAAATCAGTACAGCTCCACAGAAAGCCATATCAGTTGCAGTTCTCTCTTGGACATGACTTCCTTTTATTCATGTTTTTGGGGTTTTTTTTTAATTTTTTAAAAGTTTTCTGGACCAGCCTTTCACCAGACTTGTGTGTGAGGTCTCCCTGAAGAGCCAGGTCCAAATAAATTTTACCATCGCTGTCATTTCCCTAAAGACCACCCATTAAAAATGCTTGCATGAATATCCTTTGGCCTGTGTCATTCTGTCTGCACTCTAAATATATATTAGAATTTATATTTCCACTGTTTGCAGAGAAATACAAGTAGATTCAAGGTCCTTTGGCATATCTATATGTAAAACATACTTCAGAATAATGGTGGTGTTTTTCAGTAAGTACAGGGTGATGGCACTGCTGACCAAACCAGAATTACAGATTTGAGGGCTGTGTCACTTAAAAGGAAATTGGATGTGGGCTGAGTTTATTGCTCACATGCAAACTGCCAGCTCAGACTGTGCTACAAACCAGCTGCACACATCCAATGGCCCCTTTGAGGTTCCAAACCCCCCAAATAATGAGCAGCTAGTTAAAATCCTGACAGGTTAGACAGACAGCACTCCAAATAGAAGAAAGGGATGTGCCTGAGGGGATGATGCTTGGATTCTGAAATTATGCCAGTTTTCCCACTAAGGATGCCTATTCACTTACTCCTATCAGTGGACAATGGTCCATTGAATATTTGCATTTTTTATCATTTTTCATTCCGTAAAGTCCTGTTGTGCCACTGCCACTGCAAGTTCAATCCTTATGACTGATTGTGAGTTCTCAACACCATATTAGAGATGTTACTGAATAAAACAGTTCTAGAGAAAAGTCTCTTTTCCAATGGGCCCATTTTTGACTCCTAGGAGGACTCTGGACATCTCTGATTTGAAGATTAATTTATTTAGGAGCCCATACTAATTGGTGATCAGGCTTAAATACACAAATATTTTCACTGGAAGTCTATCTCATTGTTTGTCCTCTTCCTCCCCTCAGTAATTTCCTGATAGCACTACTTTTGTTTCTAGACCTGCAGAAATTCAACATGAGTGAGAAGTTTCTGGGTTTGAGCACTACCCTTAATCTGAAGAACAATTTTAGGAGAAAACTATCACTTTTAAAACTAACTTCTCCTGCTAATTTGACTAGGGAAAAAAATAAGGCCCTGCAAATAGCAAAACTCTCCAAATGGGAATGTAATTACCTTAAATTAAGCCTTATTTCTGGTTATAAAAAAACCCCAACAAAACAACAAACCAACAACCACCCAATTCTAAAAGCATGTTGGGCAGACTGGAAGCATTAGAGTTAAATACTGGCCAGTTTATAGTGAAAGGGAAGGAAATAGGAGGAAGGAAGGAAGAAGAGATTAGAGAAATTGAGAGATGTAAATAGTCTCAGAGGAGCCACCGTGTCCCAAAAGCTCTCCTAAGGGAAGTTTTTACACCAAAGAATCTGGAGGCCTGAATGAAGAGTGACATCATTTATTTAGCCAGAGCTGAGCTGTTTTCTTAATTGAAATAACCTCATGCTGCAAACAATAAATGGTTGGTGGAGTGATAATGTCTGTTTAATTTAGGGGCTTGATAACCATGAAATAAATACCCTGTTATTCCTTGGTTTGAGAGTAAATTTAAATTGCCTGGAAAGCCATGAACTAGAAAGCTTGAGCCTTAGGGTTAATGCTCCAAACAGCCTGATGTGGGAGTCTTCAGTGGGGAGATGCATGACTTTGGATTTGTAACTCAGTCAAGGATTTGGGACTCAGGACTCAGTCAAGGACTTGGGGATACTCCCCTTTGAGATGCACATGATGGTAATTACCCTTCTGGACACCAAGAACAGACCAATGTGTTCTCAAGTTCATAAGAAAATTCACAATTTCTGTGTAAAGTGCAATTTCCCAAGTGTCATGGCAGGCCCACTGGTATCTGCTGTAATCTGAGTGGCCAGTATGGGGCAAAAAAAAAAGATTCACATCACACACTGCCTCACCTGGGAGGGCTAAAATGGATGTTCATGGCTCCAGAAGAACTTGGAGCAGACTTCCAACACTTAAATGGGATCTACAGGAAAGATGGGCAGGGCTCTGCATCAGAAAGTCTGGGGGTAGACTGAGGGGCAGTGGTTTTAAACTGGAAGAGGGTTAGATTTTAGGAATAAATTCTTTACTGCGGGGGTGGTGAGGCACTGGAACAGGTTTCTCAGAGAAACTCTGGCTGCCCCATCCCTGGAAGTGTTCAGTTTATCTGTACACTGTGATGTGGTAAAGATGAGATGTTTTAAACATTCTCTTTGTGTTTGTTATACTTTTACTTCAGAATTGGCAGACCATGTGCTGATGAGTTTTACCTCTATTCAGGTTTTACTGATTAGTTTTATTATCCTCTTTTTGCAGTAAGAACTTGTTCTCATAGAAGAACAGTGAAAGCTTTAAGGATGGAAAGAAATAACCAGCTCAGGATACAGGATCAGAAATGGTTAACAGAGACAGAAGAATCAGCATTACTTCCTCCCTTTGGTCTTGAGACACGCTGTGTTTGTTATACTCTACCCAGAGTAAAATTCATTTTGGTGAGTAAAACAAAAAAATACAGCCAAGTCCCATATTCCCAATTCAGTGAAATGACAACAAGGCATCATGAGCCTTGTCCAGGGAACTCTGCTGCTTGACTCCCCAACATTCAGTGTTCAAAACCGTTTCCACATTTCTGGGAAGAGAAATGCCAGTCCCTTGAAAAAACTTTGAGTTGAATTGTCCTTTGATGGCTCCAGGACTGCAAGGGGAGCAGCTGCACTGTTTTGTGTAACTAAATGACATTGGCTGCATGTGCTGCAAGTTCTGCAGTTTGTGCTGGCTTTATTTTAAATGCTGAGTTATTTTAGAAGTGGACTTCCATTACTGGCCCGTCAAGGGGAGTTCCAGTTTATCAAATTTCAGGTTACAGCTGCACAGCATGTTCAATCCAAACTCCAGCTACATATAAATATATGATAATTTAAGGGTTTTGAGGCTGTTTATTATAGAAAAGTTGTTCTGTGTGCCCATATGCTGCACTAATTTGAGTGAAACAAGGTAATTATAAGTTGATGTCATATGGCTAAAAAAATACATGTTTATTCCTTCCATATTTCACACTGCTGACTTGCTCAGCCACACTTGCAGAGCACACATGTGATATGTTTTCTGGGCCTAGGACCTCACTGGATAAAGTTATGCTTTTTATTGTGCAATTTTTAATTTAAAAGGTGAACCTTGTGCAAAATCTTTGGGGCCTTTTGGGTACCAGCAGGATCCTTCTCCTGCTGGTAGGTTTATTTTTCATGGAATAATAGCAGAATTGTATTTCTGCCAGAAAAAGAAATGAAGTAAGCACAGTGACTATTTTAAGCCAGTGAGTGTATTGTAGAGAATGTGCCACGGTCTACACAAATTGTTGGAAATAAAAACGAGGGGGGAAAGCAGATTTGGAGAAATCATGAATTCTGTCTGAAAAAAGTGACTTGATTGCTTTTCTGAGGACTGCCCATTTTGGCATTGTTCAGTTGTGCCAGGCAGCTGGCTCCAGCCAAGGGAAGGTAAAAGCAGTGACCTGTTACTACCTACACCTCACAGCACCTAAACAATGCACAATTGTGCTATTTTATTGCAAAAATGACAATGGAGACATTCACTCTTGATAGAAGAATTTATGATTTTGAAGAAAAACTATCGAATGCTTTCGTAGAAGGAGCACACAGCAGGTCACTGCCCATTCTGTGAAAAGAACTGAAAGTATGTAATTTTGTGTAAAAGAGAAACTCAAATTTCCTACAGACACTTTCTCCAACCCACAGTTAGGGATGCTATCTCCTCTCAGGTTATGCACACCTGTATTAGAGGTTAAAAAATAGAGAGTGATTGTAAAAATAAAGAAATAAACTAATAAACAATCCCAAATTCTCTGTCTGGAAAGAACCCACGTTGATGTGGGGGTGGAGGAGAATGTGGCAGTCTACCTCTGAAGCATCCTGTATTTTGATTTTTCCAGCTGTTAGCAAAACACCATTTGCTATTCCTCTGCTGATAACATAAATTGCAAAAGTGGTGGTTGGAGGTGACTGTTTCAGGAGTAAGGTTACAGAAGACCAATCATATCTGCAGACTTCTCATCTCATCCACCTTTAACCTGTGGTAAAACCAATGAGAAGTCACTGCAAACAGGATGGGTGTTGAGAGGAAATGCAACAGTAAAAGTGCCCCAGGACTCTTCACCCACTGGGATTCTTGTAAAAGCTTTTAGAACTTGCAAAGAATGAATCCTTACATGTGAGTCAGAAAAATGCAAGGTTCTGAGAGGCAGTTTAACAGCAGGAAACATTGGCACTTTTGGTAGACAAGAACTGTATGGGACAATGTTTTTTGGGGTAAGAGGACCTCTTCTGGGTGAAATATTTGGGAGAAAGACATTATTGGTTCACCTGAAGCAGGCCTGCTGCTTCTGAATTGCCTGAAACCCAGGATGAAGTCTGAGATGAAGTGAAGCAAGTCTCTTTCACTGGCTAATCACAACCAATTTTTAAAAAACAATATTTCATTGACTTTAGATGCTTGAAAGGCTGTGGAACAGCTTTCCAGAGAACTGAACTGCTTTTCTGACTTCAGCAGTGCTTGCAGGTGCTCCTACTGAATTCTGAAAATTAAGCCCCAAGTGTCAAATTCATGAAGTCAAAGGTGAGTCTGGAAAATGTTGTTGTGGTTGTGACAGTGGTTTATTTTGGGTTTTTATATGATGTATCATGTCATAGTAAGGAAAGGACAACTTATATCCTGGTTGTCTTGAAAAAGCTGCTCATCTTTACATCTGCATTGAAAGACCTGCATGCTCTGTGCAGTCCGAGCTCAGTTTTCTCTGACTTTATTGGAAAATGTTTCTCAAAGACTAAATGAAAATGAGCATAAGTCTCCAATACCAAACTGCAAAAATTTTCAGCTGTTGCTTGGCAGCACTTGCAAGGGGATTCCACACTTCTTTACCTTTTTTTTTTTAATTAAAGATATCTGAAGCAATCAGATTTCAATCAAGAGCTCTTGATTGACAGTTCACAGTTTTATTGTTTTCTTTGGTGGCTTTATCTGGTTATGAACATATGAACAGGGGAAGCAGAAATGAGAATACGGAAATAATTCTGAGCTGCTCATCTCAGAATGAGTCTTCATCTCAGGAAGACCTTTTCCATGAGAAACATCCTGTACCTCAGCAAGGAGTTGCAGGATGCAGTTTCTTTAGGGATGTGTAGGTTGTTGGAATTAAGGATCTCAACACTTTTGATCAGAGAAACTGGAGTTGGCACCCTGACTGTTCTGTAAATCCCTGGCTTTGCAGGAAATCAGCTTTATACTGTAGCTGAAAATCAATGAGTCTTTCTAGAATTAATCATTGTTTCTACTTTATTAACAAAGTATTTAAAATTAAAAATAACAGAAGAATATTTTTAAAGCAGTATTACTTCTCTACAAGTTAAAACATTGCATAAATAATTTCTGGAAAAAAAATAAATACGTAATTCACTCTCTGAAATGATACCTTTTCTCTCTAGGTTCTGGTCCCACATAAAATAACTGAAAAATCTATCAACATTGCAAATTTCCACAGTTTATATTATTTCAGCATAAATTCTACAGGATGTATAAAGTATGTGACAATTCACTTTCTAACAATATTCTTTAATGTAAAAACACAAACATTAGTCTGAGCGTTGAGAAGCTAAGTAAAGGAAAGTTGCTGCCAAACTAAAGACTTACCAAAGCTGCATAACCTAAAGACTTTTCTAGAGGAATTCATGACTTAGCAGAGGCTCACTTTTAATGCAGAACCACCACCTTACTCACAGAGCTTGGTTTGCACAGTTTTAGTGCTACAGAGTGTGTGGCCAGATAATCCAAACTCTACAGAACAGGAAATGTAAATGGACATATCTAAGCTGATATTAAAGTCAAACGTTCTAGGAAATAAGGAATAATCAGTCTCTTCTATGTTAAACTATGTATAATATTAGCTGTTTACAGGACAAACATCAGTGAGGTTATCTAGTTTGAGAGGAGCATCTTTTTTCATAAATCTGCTCCACTTAGGAGAATTTGTTGAATTGTCCCTAAAACAAATCATTGTTCCTAAATCAATGTGGTTTTAGTTGCCAAATCTCAGTTTTGAATTTGTCGACCCCATCATCTTTTAATTAAAAGTATGAAATAGATTTGTCACACTTGTACTTCTGCTTTGAGAACTCTAGTGTCATATTTTGATTTCTGTGTTTGAGAGGAAACACCTGGTGCATGAGGCCATCTGATAATGTGTTACTTTGCCAACAATTTGATTTTGTTCACCATAACACGAAATCCCTGCTACCCCAAACTTTCTACAGCTCCCTCAGAGAGTGTAACTCTCCTGGTGCCTCCTCAATTGCAAGCTTGTCCCTCATCATTGTCTGGGAAAGGGATTTCAGTATTCTTTTCACATCGAGTGAGCAGAAGGATTTCTAGCAAAGCGTGATTGTCACCACAACAGCTTCACTCTCCTCTGCCTTCCTACTCGTACAGGGCACACAAACTCACATGGCCCTCCAAGGGGTACCTCCAGCTACCTCCAGCTCGCTTTATCTCATTCTCTTATCAGACCATAAGTGCTACAATCTGATAGATTTTTGCCTCTGTGAGCCTTTCACCCAGCTTAGCAGAAGGAATTGGAACCTACTGCAGTCAGAACATCATACTGTGGCCTCTGAGTGCCTTTTGATGGTTTAGAAAACATCCGGAGCTGCTAGTCTGTGTCACCCAGAGCCACCTTCTAATAAGCATTTTCCAGCTCGTGCTGGTTCGATTTGCCGCTCCTGGCTCTGGAGAGATGAGGCTTCTTGTTCTTCTGGGGCCGGGCGTTCTCCTTGCCGAAGTCCTTGAGCTCGGACTGGTTGTGGTAGCGAGTGTAGCGCTTGCACTTGCAGGACGTGACCGCTCGGAATTTGTAAGTCCGAGTCTCCTGCTCGGGACAGGCCATGAGGATGCGCTGTGTGCGGGTGTGGGCGGGGATGCAGCGGTAATCCAGGGCGTTCTGCCGCCACCACTTGCCCCTGCCGATGGAGTTGGGCAGGAGGTGCGAGGGCTCGCAGTGGCCGGAGCAGAGCAGCTCCTTGACCGGCTTCAGGCTGCGGCACGGCCCGTCCGTCACGTAGCGCGTGGTGCGCATCTCCCTGCAGCTGAACTCCGAGGCATCTGCACACGGGGAACACAGAATTCCTGTCAATTCCTTCATTCCTGCCAATTCCTTCATTCCTGCCTCCTCTGCCGCTTTGAGAAAGCACCCAGCAAACCCCTCCCTGCCCTGTCTCCCTGTGCTGTCGGTGGGAAGGAGGAGGTTGGGGGAATAAAGGTGTTTTTAAGGGCTTCTTTTACCTCTCATTATCGTCCTCTGATTTTCTTAGTAATAAAGTCACTGGTACCTCTAAGCCAAGCCTGTTTTTCCCTTGGAGTGTTTTTCTCCTGGTCCTTAACTCATGAACCTCCAAGGGGTACCTCCAGCTACCTCCAGCTCAGTTTATCTCATTCTCTTATCAGACCATAAATGCTATCATGTGATAGATTTTTTGGTGTTAATTTTTGTCTCCTCTGCCCAGCTGTGGCAGGGGAGGGTGAGTGAGTGGCTTTTGTGGGTGCCAGGTGTTGGGCCAGTGTCAAACCACGACAGTTCCTGTAGCAGAACTCTCTCTGAGCTAGGTACAAGCTGAATGTCTTGGACAGCAGATTTGCAGGAGAAGCATCTCAAAAGGCTCACTCATGCAGCTCCTGACTATTCAGCTACTCCAGCTGTAAGACCCTTGAATAACAGTGTACAAATTGGTGAATAAAATCCACCAGGTACATTTCATGTCAGTTCTGTGCAGGGGGGAAATGGAGCTTCTGGAGTTCAGCCCCAGCAGCAGCTGGGAATTTTTGACATTATTCTCCTGCCTTCATTTACCTGTGGGCAACACCTTCTCCCACTGCTCTAGTTTATTGACTTCAGATGTTAACTCCAGATTTAAATTCTTTTGCAACAAAAAAGTGTTCCTTAAGTGATTTTTAGCTTGCATAATGTGCTCCAGGTTAGAGAAATCGCAGGTAACAACAGCACTAAGGAACTCCCACTATTCAGGCACCAGCTTTTCCAAGTTTACTGCTCTCTGTGGTAATTCCATGTCCCACATAGTCCCCCTCAGAGAGCTAGAGGCATCTTCTGGCTATTATGAACCTTACAGATTTTTTCCTCTGTTTTCTCAATGGATAACTATAGGCAAATGGAGCATTAGAAAATACAGGATTTCTTAAGTATTTAGAAAATTTCCAGTTGTAGGAACATAACTTTTCCCAAAAGTGTCTCTTTTCCCAAATGACATCCTTGGTTAATTGACTTGTTGGGAAGAAACAAAATTTGATTTTTAAGTGTTTATCAAATAGCTTCATCTAGATAAACATATTAATGTTCTTCTCTTAGTCAAAAGGGCAGTTTTAACTCAGGAACACTACTTGTGGTGGAAGCCTTCAAAGGTCAGCTCACAGAGAAGGCTGTGTCTCTTAGGCCCATTCTCCTCACTGTGTACAAGGCTTAATTCAGCAAAAGAGAATTCTGAGCCTGAATCATCAGTGACAGAACAGTATTTGTACAGACATTTTAATTTTTGGTTTTCCTGTGAAGTACAGAAACAGGACTTTTAGTGCTCAGATTTATATTTGTCAAAGTATATTTATATTTGTCAAAGTACAGCTAGCAAGATTTCATTTTTGAAAAGTTTGAAGGACTGCATTAATGAAATTAAGCAATCCTTGTCAGCTGTGACAAAAATACAGGCAACTGAACTCCACGTGCACTTTAGTCTAACACTTCCAAGTTCCCCAAGCTTCTAAGAAAATTATGTCTGTCTGTAAATAAAAAAATGTGTTCAGTGAGGTGCATTGTACCTCCATAAAGCACAGGTAGTTAAATACCAGGCATTTGCCTCAGCTCTATGGGTGATATGTGCATTTATGTCTTGCCCTGAAAGTGTGCAGGTGCACAATCACTCACGGTCTGGTGCATATGTTCCAGGAAGGTCTGGCCACTTTGGATCATAATTTTGATTCTGTATGTTAAAGATGCCACAAGAAGTGTCCAAGACCATTGTGTATCTTAAATAACTGCCCAGTCTCCTTCAGTCTTTGATTTCTTAAGTTAAGGTGCTTTCCACTTTGAAAAACATGCACGTATCAGTGGGGCAGGTTCCAGCTGATGTCAGAGTAGTAAGAGGGTAAAAAATGAAGGTTTTGAGATGTGACAGGAAAACCAACCTGGTGGTTGGTGGGGCTGCCTGGGAGGAACAGAGTGCTCCCCTTCTTAGGAATTTAGGAACCCTTTAAGGTCACATTCTCAAAAGCATTACTTCCCCCCCCCCCCACCTTCTTTTAAAGTATTGTTAAACCTATGGTTTTAAATGCCTTAATGACAGCTGAAGCAGAAATTCACAATTGCCTTCCAGCTGTCCCCAGAAAAAGGAGGCTGGCTAAGATCTGCAATGCACAAAGTGGAAATTCTAGGTTTGATTTGTGGCTGTGTTGCTCTGTGCTTTATGCTGTGTGTCTGGAGGACCCAGCTTACTCTATTTTCCAGTGGAAAACTTTTTTAAAGCTACCTTCCTCTGTTTGCTGTTAGCTTTCCATCTTCTGTCTCTCCTCAAAAGGCAGGTGTCCTGCACCACTGCTAAAGTTAGACATTTGGTCAAGTGCAGTGACAATGTATCTTGAAGCATTTTTGGCTGCTGGAACCTGGCTGAAGATCTGTCAGTTAGCGCAGGGCAGTGAGCAGCACACTTCTCTCATTTAGCTGAACACAACCTCAATGTGCCACTTCTGATGTGTGATCTTAGTCACAACTGGTGTGGGTGTTCCTAAATACTATGAATTTATATTCTTGTCTTCACTGTCAACCCATTCCCCCATCCTAATATTAGAGAGGGAAAGATAACTTGTGATATTTCTTCATAAAACACAGAGAAGTGTTAAGTAATATCTACTACAGGTTTTATGTATTGGAGTTGTCTGCAGAGAGCAGCTGGGCAGAGTAGCAAAGTTCAAGAGAGATGATGTTTGCATCAGTAAACTCCAATATATTCTCTCTAATGTTTCTATTCATACTTCTTCAACAGTAGATGTAAATCCCTATCACTTAAAGCAGCTGGGCCACACCTAAAAGTGTTAATAAACAAGCATATATAATAACAAGTATTCTTTTACAAATTGTCTGCTATGATCCAAAACAGTAATAATGATATTTTTCTTACCGTTAAGGTCTGGAGCTTGTTGTATGTGTCTTCCTCCATGTTTTGCCTGATTCATTGTGTTGTTGTTGCTGAAAGTCGGCTCCATCGGGGTTTCTGTGTTTTCAGTGATCTCAGGAATGATTTCTGTAGCATCATTTTTAAACATCTGCCAGCCTTGTGCAGACTGAAATGTGATTTGTGTCACGACACAGACAGCGCACACAGCCCAGGAGATCTGCATGGTGGCAGCTCACAGATCAGCTTTTCAGCACCCTGACAGTGTCACATCCCAGGCAAAGGCACATTATTCCCCTTTTTAAAATCCCTTTTAGAACCAAGCCAGCCAATGACTATACAAAGTGGGAAGGGCCAGACAACTCATTCATCTCAGCTTTTGTCAGTGTGAAATAAAATGGGTGTGTGGGGGTGGGTTAGTGACAATATTTTACCATTTTTATGCAAACACCTCTCATATCTACCTAATTTTTGAGCCTGACAACAAATGGTGATAGACAAGACTACAATGAATTGCAACCTGATGAGCCTTTCTGCAGTTTATTTCTAACAATGGTGTAATTAAAACCTGCTTCTGCCTCCATCCATATTTGAAACTTTGGCTGTTGTATTTTCCAAAGGTTTTTCAGACTTTTAACATTTTGCTGCAGTTATTCCTGTTCCCTTTGCTCACTGTACAAAGTGAGTCAATCCAGAAACTGTAGCTCAGTAGTTCAGCTTTTCAGTCTCTGCAGGGAAATTATTAGGGTTAGGGGAGCTTTTTTTCTCTCCTTTCCAAAACAAGGAGCTCCACATTTTGTTTCACAAATAATACTGGAAGAAACAGGGAAGAGCTTCATTTCAATATGAGAAGTTGTTGTGTTTACTTTTCCTTAAAAATAGTTTGCTTGGAATATGTTTTTAGGTGAAACAGCCTGAATGTTGCACATCATAATTTTTGATGTGCTCGTTCTCACATTTTTAACTCTTGGAAAGAAACTGCCTAACACATGTTTGCATTTGCTTTAAATTCATTGCATACTACTACTTCTGCTGACATTCTGTGAAGTGTTGAGTACAGGACATTTGCTCATTTTAAACACAAGAACTTGGCCAGACTGATTTCCAGCCATGATATAACCAACAAAAAGAGAAAAATGATGACTTTAGGTCTAGGGCATTTATGCCTAAGATGTATTCATGCATCATGTTTCAAAATCTCATCTATGGTATTCTTCCTTGCAAAACCAAGATGGTAGTGGTGAAAATATCATAATTTCCATGTCTTAAGCCCACATACACTTTCAAGTGATTTGCAAATGATGTTAGACTAAATACATTAATGAGAAAGCATCTCAGCCTTTAGGAAGGTTAAGATACCACACTGAGCTTGTCACAGCTACTGAAAACAAAATGTTTGCTTAAAGCACTATGGGTTATTGCCATGCTTGTCCTCATCAAAATATTTCCTGTGAAGGAGATGCATAAATGATTCAGTCTGACTTTATGATGACTGTAAGGCTCAGAATGGTTTGCATTCCATTCTGGCAATTCCCCTGATCAGGTACAGAAAAGAGGTGTCACCAAATTTAAGGAGTAGGTGTGTTGTCCCTTGGTGTGCCCTGGATGATGAAGAGCAGCACAGAGCTGGGGACATTTCAGCCCTTCCTCCACACACCCACACAGACACTCCCATCAGGTGCACCACGGTCCTGGGGCTGAGCTTCAGCTCCTGCAATGGTCCCTTCCTGAAACACTGGCATCTCAAACACATTGTAAGGTGCTTTCCTTCCTAGCCTTTTGCTCAGCCAGAAATTAGAAATCAGCGTTCTCAGAAGTGCTCTCCTTTCCAAATACTCCAAGGAAAGTCTAAAAGAAATCATGTTTTGTGTTTCATACTACAGTGTGCCCTTACTGTCAGTTCCCTTCCTCCTTTCCTCCAGCCCACACCTTAGGCATCCAACCATCTCAGAAACATCTCTGGTTTTATGGAGGAATACAACACACTATTTTCTTTCTACAAGATTTTTTTCTCCTCAGCCAGTCAGGATATATTCTTAACACATTCTTTAATACAGACTGTTGTCAAAAAATTTGCCTCCAAGATGCTGTTTATTTTTTCTCTATAATCATCGTCATCATCAGTGACACTGATTATCTTTCATTAACTTCCTCCTTTTGTCAAAGCAGTTAATGATGGTCTCACAAATACAGGAAACCAAACTCCCAACTACTGCAAATGTTCTTCTAAGCATAATTTTGCTTACTTACATGTAGTAAATATATTTTTGGCTTCGAGCTAAACTGAACAAGTCGTGAAGGACTTGAGGTCCTGAAGGACCAGGAACTAAACAAAGATTTTGGTATTATTTTTGTCAGCTAGGAATAGCACCATGTGTGGCTGTTGTCCAACAGAGCCCTTGTCCAAAGTGACATCACAGCACAGGGTACAGCTGAAAAGCAGAACAGGAGAGCAGAACAAAGCTGAGAATCACTGAATCCTTGCTACCTCTTTACTCCCCTGTTTAAATGCCTTCAGAATTGTATGTATCCACCAAAGCTCAGTTTCTGTTAATTTTTTTTCATGCAATATCTGCCTAAAGAATATTTCCAAAAGCTACTGTTGTCAGTGCGGGCCTGCTAGAGAGAATCTCATTTAGAGTAATCAACTGTCAGATAAAACATAAAAATCTTCTTGATGTAGCTTCTCTCAAGTACTTAAACAATCAATCCCCTGTATTAACAGTCTTAACATTTATCTGAAATAATACCAAAACAATTTCTGAATGAAAAAACCAGAAGCTATATTTAGCCTGTGGCTTAAAACTTCTTGTCCATAAGCTAGGAGGGCAGCCTAACAGATGCCAGGAACGAACCCAAATCTCAGACATTCAGATTCCTTAACTACAAAAACATTCTTTCACACACTGTAGCTGCTTGCCTGCTCACAGTCCTTTCTGCAGCAAAGCAGGCATGGTCTGTGCTGCAGTTCCCTCCCAAAATTTGCTTTTTGTACTGTTAATGAACCACAGGAAAAAACAGAGTTATCAAGGATAGAGTGTTGTCAGAATAACCCTCACTACCAGGGTGGGACTGATACTGGATCCTTTATATTCAGAGCTGAGCTGCTGTTCTCTGAGCTGAAAATTCCACCCTCAGTCACGAGTTGTGCTTTGCCCACAGCCAGGAGCCAAACCCACAGAGGTGCTCGCTCCCCACCGAGGACTGGGACAGAATCCCAAGGGTTAAAGCTCATGGGATGAGATCAAGACATTCTAAAAGGAAAAGCAAAAGCTGCACAGGCAAGCAGAGCAAAGAGAGGGATGAATTCCTTCTGTGGGCAGTAGGTGTGTTCAGCCCCCTCTGGGAGAGCAGAACCCCACCAGTGGAGCTGTTACTGGGGAGGACCGACACCTCCACTCCAGGCTTTACATGCTGAGCATGCTGCCAAATGGTCTGCAGCATCCATTTGGCCCCTTGGGCTCAGCTGCCTCAGGGTGTCTCCCCACAGTTTCCCACCCCCCAGCAGAAAAGGCCTCAGCTCTGTGCCAGCCCTCTGTAAGATCATCACTGTTAATTGGCATCTCGTGCTTTGCCTGAATCCACTGCTGCTGCTTTCTGAACTCAAGCATGTAACCTGAAACGCTGGCATTGCAACACTGCAATGCAGGTAGACACAACTAAACCAGTTCCTGAAATTGGTTCAGTCACTTCCAGCTTCAGGTGCTCTCTCTGCCCACCTGGGCCAAAGGGGCTCTGCTCAGCATCCAAAGCCCAAAGCTGTACAGGTGCAGCTCGAGCTTCTCTGTGGATACTGCCCAGGAATTCAGTTTTTGACATGATCAAGAACTTTGCTTCTCAAACAGTTGTTTTATTTTTTTTCCCCATGATACAGCCTTTCCCCATCAATTTTCAGCTGTCTCAGAAGAAATCTGCAATGTCATATACTACAGAGTGAATACAACAGTTTGAATGCTGTGGTGTGATCTCCTGCAAGAAGCCAAAATAAATGGATTCTTATTCTCCTACCAGAGACTGATAAATCATTCTGGTGGCTTGTCTTTTTCAGTGACAAGAATGCACTGGATTCACACAGCAGCACAGCTCAGGGATGCAGTGAGGACTCTCCAGGGAAGAATAACAAGCCTACAGCTCCATCTGGTGAGTCAGCCAGCCAGCGACATCGGCATACAGGAACTAAAATTAAACACGCAACCACCACTTGATTATTTCCAGGATTTATTTGCAGAAGAAGTTAATAGGACACTAACTCTCACCAGCAAATCCTTAAAAAACATCTCTCAGGCTTGTTCTGTTTCTAGTTTTACTCATTGGTGAAGCTCAGAAAGTAATTTTACATGAAACTTCTGTGCTAAACTAATGAAGATTCCACTAGATAGTCTCTCTGTGCTAAAACCATCATAGTAAACCAGCAGAACTAATATAAAAATTAAATGAAGGTAAAAAGTCCTGCTTCTACTTCTGGCATCAGAGATTTAATTAGTTCTGGACAACAAAAGGCAGCTCAATGAAAGTATCTAAATGATGAAAAGAAACATTGCTAATATTCTCTCTGTGGTTGTTCTTTGCTGAGCAGGAGGAAGATATATTTGACATATATTTGTTTTTCAACTCAGAAACATGCATTATTATTAATATAATTATTACACAGTGCTTTTCATCTCCGAGGCCTTTTATGAAGGTGAATTCTTACATCACCAACCATAATTACTGTAGAAGAAAAGGGTGTCCCATTTTAATACAGGCTTAGCCCCCCAAATGGAATTACAATACAATGTTTTGTGGCTGCTAGTTCTGCATTCAGATGCCATTAATTCTAAGCTTGAAAGAACTTTATGAAACATTCACTTTTCAGCAGTGCAGCACTCTCTCATTAAGTGTTTGTGGCAGTACCTGTGGTGCAGAGCTGCATGCCAGGTACAACACCTAGCAACACTGTAGTCTCATTGCAGGACCAAAAGATGAAGAAAGAACTACAAAATGTTGGTTTTGCTTTCAATCCTTATTTTTAGTTACAGATTTCCTTCCTATACTTCTTCATCAGCTAAAAAAGATTTAGATCAGTGTGAGGAGGTAAATACAGTTTTACATGTATCATCATGTTGTCCACCTGGACTTTCATCTTTGTTCCTTGTTGTAAAATATGAGTAGCTTCTCACCTTCTCACTTCCCCCCTCTCTAATGTCACTAACTCTTAGGTAGAAAAAACCCTAAGCCATTGCATTTTCTTTCATGGGCTTGACTTGGCATGGTAGAGATCTTTGTTCCATGACAGATGCATATTTTATAGAGACACCACCCCTTCTCCACAGTACTATCCACACAAAATTTACCACACTGCTATTCAGGAGAAACATATTAATGTCAATCCTGATTACACTATTTTAGCTGTGGCTAGGAAATTTCAACTCCAAAAGCAGAGTATTGCTGTTTGCAACAAACAGTTCTTTTAAAATGTATCTCCCTAAATTAGCATTCTTGTAAGGAAGATCTCACAGCAAAGGGCAGGTGCTCAGCAATTTCAGAGGAATAAAAAGTTCTATTTCTTCCAATACATTCTCAATTTCATATTACATGGAAAGAAAGCTCTCATTCCCATGTTTTATACAATCATTCCTTCTACAGCCAGGAAGAGAAATTTAGAAGTATACAGCATATCACTGTGGATTAGAGGCATGCAAGACATTCCTAGCCAGCTAAAATGGGCAGAGGAATTTGCAACATGAGTGTACTTGGAGAGCAAGACTGAGAGGAAGGGTATGATCCATTGATGGAGCAGTGGTCTGACATTTTAACTATTTTTAGCCTGCTCTAAAAGTAGCAATGGTTTCATTGCTGAGTTGCCTATCAGTAATTTTAGATGATATACTGTCTCACTTTTAAAACCAGTTTAAAACATTGTCTTACTTACGCCTCTCCACCCTCATATTACAAAACATTTGCTAAATCACTTTTGTTATACTGAGACAAATGGGCCAGAGTTACCATAAGAGTGACCAGTGTCCCATGAAGTAAAAGATTATCTTGAATATAAGAACACATTCCCCTGTTTTGATTTTCAGCATTTCTTGATACTGAGAACTACAGAAACATCACCATAAGGTAAACAGACTCCATTTTAATAAACCATTCTGGTTCCAATCTGACAACTACCAACCTTCTACAACCTACCCAAAAGTGACAAAGGTCTAATGCTTAATGGTTTCTTAGCTTTTTAATGGACTGGAATTTTGTTTTCCAAGTAACAAGTGAAAGATAAAGTGCATCCATGCGAATTTCCCTTTTTTTTCCTTATAGTGCAAATAGGTGTTAAGAATACATAGTGTGAGACAAGAAAAAAAAAATCTATGTTTATAGTAAAAATTTTAAAGAGTAATTTATAACTTAGACTGCAATATGAAAAGTCACCATTGCAGAAAAGGTAAGGCCAGTATTCTTATTTCTAAAGCCACTACTCCTATTTCACATAACACGAAATTAGTAACTAGGAATTTTGAAGAAGCAATTAATCTCCTCCTGATTAAATGGATCAGTGGGAGAAAGCGAACAGGTTTGTAATTAGCTAGTGGAATTGCCTACTGCTAATTATTACTGAACCATCCTGAATCAAAGCAAGCACTGAATACTGACTGACTGTGGAGATGTGACAGGGAACACCGTGCAGAGCGTTCCTCAACTGTCACCTGAAGGACACAACAGAGAAAAGGCTCCTTGATGTGGCAGTTCCATCCTGTGGAAGGAAAAACAGTAACACTGGAGCTCAGGCAGAATAATCACGTCTGGAGTTTACCTTCAAGAATGTTCCCTTGCTATACAGAGCCTCCACCTGGCACTCCCACATCTCCAAACCACACAAGCCCAGCAACAGCAGTAAGGCAATGTATGCATGTCCTTTGCGATCACGTGTTACTAATACAGTGTTTCTGTTTAAAACAGTGCTCAGATTTTTCATTCTAGAACTACATTAAAGCACAGGTGAGAATGGAACAGTCACCCTGGTTTCTGATGGTTTAACCAACAATTCCAGCTTGCAGTGGGAGATCATTTGCATTAATACAGTGCTGTAACTCACAGGTACACATTTACACACTAAGTCAGGCACAGTGCAAACAAAGCTCCCTCTCCCAACACTGCAATGACTCATTTCATCTGTAGTAAACAGAATCAAGACATCATTTATTTGAACAGAACATAAATATTTCCTACACAGTGTGGTACATTACAATGCTCATTTCTGTTTAATGATACCATGCAGACAATCCAAGAAGTCAAGAGTGTTCTTCTGCAAACTGCTGTGTAAACACACCTCTGCTGGAATTAATCTGCACGTGTGGTCATTCCATTCTGTGTTACTGAACAGTGACAGGAAAGAAGAGATAAAGACACTGTAATTTTAGTAATTCAACAAGCTTTGAAAGCCGTTATATTAGGATACTTAGGACAATTATACATCCACTACAAGCACTTCTAAATACTAATATTATTTCTTCCTTGTTCAAATTCTTCCCTCAGCACTTGCTCTTGACATTTTTTTCTAGTATGATTTCAAAATAAAAATAAAAGAGCATTTAGTAACAGACTATTTCATGTCCATTGTAACAGCAAGAGAGAAAAAACTATTCTTGGAAACACAGTGTGCATCAAGCAGGGGCTCTAAATGGCTTTACTATCACGCTGTGTATTGCATAAATCCACACAAAACACTGCATGCACTTCACTTCCCAAGTGAATGCATCTGTGCATTTGTATATATGCTCCCAATTCCTTGAAGCTCCTACATTCAAAATTTAGGCACCTGTGTGTGTGAAAAAGAACCTTTAGAAATCACAATGCTCCTATTAAGAGTGAGTGAAGAGATGTGTTGGGGCTTTTGGGAACTGGTGCTCTGGTGAGATTAAAGACAAAGCTTAAATGAATCACATTCAATGTCAATGCAAACCACATGTGCTATGGAGTCTGCAGGGGCTCTCAAATGTGTGAAGACAGCTATTATCACTGGAGTTATCCCTCTCAAAACATCTCTTTATGGCAACGGCTCCAAACAGTGACACAATTTTGTACCATCCTGAAAAACACTCACAGAGCTCAAGAAGGACACTTTCACTACACAAGCGCAGGAATTCTGTTTCGCTTTAGCCTGGTGGTCGCAATTTGGGTCTCTAAAGCATCCTCTAAAGGTTTGAGAAAGTCAAAAGCCAACACTGCAGTGCCGTGTCCTAGGGCTGGAGCTTGCCCTCCTGGAGCAGGCGCTCGTTGAGCTGGCAGAGCTGCCGCAGGAAGCCGTCGTTGGGGCCGATCTCCCGCTGCTGCCGCACGGCGCAGAGCGCGGCGCGCACGTCCATGCGCTGCCGCAGCATCAGGTAGGCGATGACCAGCGTGGGCGAGCGGCTGTAGCCCTCCCGGCAGTGCACCAGCACCTGGCCTGCAGGGACACAGGGCACAGCTCGGGTTACGCGTCTGAAAAGCACCGGGAAATAGCTACGGCATTGTCTTGGCTTGCAATGCAAGATGTAACCTAAAGTTTGTGTTCTGTTGCCATCTGTTGAAACCGGGTGGGGAGGGGTTTTCTTTATCTCTTCCATGACCCGTTCCTCATAACTCCAGGGGGATAACTCCAGGGTGGGTGTGTTCTGTTAATGGGCCAGCTGTTAAACCAGGTGGAGCAGGGTTTCTTTATCTCTTCCACCACCCATCCTCCCTCCAGGGGGATATCTGCTGCTCATGGGCCATTGAGGATCACTGCAGGGCTGATAAAATTCCATCATCCCATCGGGAGATGCTCCACCCAGGGGAGGAGCCCAGCATTCCTGCCTGGATAAAACCTGGGATTCAGAACTCCAGCACAGCTGGTTTGCACTGCATTCCCAGAGGAACCAGACCCATCTCAGCACCACGGGACCTTCAGAGAAAACTACACCCTGCTACAGGATCATCTCTGCTCCAACAGAACCACATCTGGCACTCCAGGAGGGGTTAATTGGACTGCTCCCAACACCCTGACCAACAGGGTGTCAGGCTGTGTTCTGACTCTGGCAGTGTTTTGTTTCTTTGCTTTTTTGTACCACTACATTTTTATTTTTAATATTCCTAGTAAAGAACTGTTACTCCTATTCCCACACCTTTGCCTGAAAGCCCCTTAGTTTCAAAATTATAATAATTTGGAGGGAGGGAGTTTACATTCTCCATTCCAAGGGAAGCTCCAGCTTTCCCTGGCAGACACCTGTCTTTCCAAACCAGGACAGCATGAAGTGTATTAATATTAGTCCTTTCACAGCTGGAGAACTGTGAATTCCAAATGCTGCAGGAGGTGTGTTGGGGTTGGAAGAAAGGTGCTGTTCACTCTGTTAGTAGCTACACAGTCTGTGACCAGGGATAATGCAAAAGAAAAAAAAATAGGTTGCATGTCAAACAATCTCACTAAAACATATTTGCTACTCTATCACAAGAGTCAAACTATGTCTGTTGACTGCACTTCTCCAGCCTTTGGTGGTTTTGACAAGTTTTGGCCCTAAAGATGATCAGTACCAGAGAGCACAAATAAATGAAGTTTAAAATACACTGAAAACAAATATGCTGTTTGCCATGTACTGCATCTCTTTCAAAGACTCCCAGCCTTCCTGCTGCACTGCTGCCAATTGCTACACTACCTCCATGCTGCATCATACCTGGCCACTTCTCTGGCTATTTATGAAGCCTCACTAACACTCAAGTAGATGAAGCTGCCTACTCTGCAGAGACAAGAAGCAGAAATATCTAACCATGCTGTTTGTCAGCACCAATAAAATGCTTCCTTCCAGCTGATTGCTTAGGGAACTCCTTCTACATATTAACTGGGTTGTATTGAGTTTGCATGGCAACATTTTGGTGGTGGTGGGGCACAGGGGTTCCTTCTGTGAGAAGATGCCAGAGGCTTCCCCTATGTCCAAAGGAGCCAGAGCCAGCTGCATCCAAGAAGCACCTGCCAAAGCCAAACCCACCAGAGACAGCAGGAGAACCTCTGGGGTAACATATTCAGGAAGGGGGAAAAAAACCTGCTGCGCAACACCAAATGAATGAGAGGAGTGAGAATATGTGAAAAAAACCCTCTGCAGACACCCAGGTCAGTGAAGACAGGAGAGGAGAAGGTATTCCAGGCACAGGAGAGAAGATTCCCCTGCAGCCTGTGGGGAAGACCACGGTGAGGCAGGCTGGCCCCTGCAATCCATGCAGGTGCACAGCAGAGCAGACACCCCCCTGCAGCCCATGGGGGACCCCATGCCAGGGCCAGAGCCAGGGGACATGCCCAAAGGAGGCCATGACCCCATGGGAGCCATGGAGCAGGGTCCTGGCAGGACCTGTGGCTCCAGGGATAGAGGAACACAAGCTGGAACAGGTTTTCAGGCAGGACTGGTGAACCTGTGGAACTCCTGCACTAAAGCAAAGTGCTCCTGGAGGACTGTGCCCCATGAAAGAAGGGATCCATGCTGGAGCAGGGAATGCAAAGCTGCAGCCTCTGGGAAGGTCTCACATTGGAGAAGTTCTTGGATGTCTCCCGTGGGTGAGACTGGAGCAGGGAAGAGAATGAAGAGGAAGGAGAAGCAAAAACGTGTGATGAACTGACTGCAATCCCCATTCCCTGCCCCTTGTGCTGTTTGGCACGAGGAGGTAGAGAAAATAGGGAATGAAGCTGAACATGGAAAAAAAAGGAGGGGTAGAGGCAATGTCTTTTATGGTTTGGTTTTTTGACTCATTCCCCTACTCTGATTTGATTGGTATGAAGTGAAATCAACTTCCCCAAGTCGAGTCTCTTTTGCCTGTGATGGTAATGGCTGGGTGATCTCCTTGTCCTTACCTTGACCCAGGAGCTTTTTGTTTTATTTTTCTCCCCTGTCCAGCTGAGGAGGGGATGTGCTGGCACGGCTTGGTGGGCACCAGGTATCCAGCCAAGGTTAACCCATCACGTGGGTAAATCCTACAGTGAGGTATCCAAAAATAAAAAAGCAGGCCACTGCTCCCTTTGAAAAATCAAACCTGATTTTATTGTTTCTCAGCTTCTTCCTCTTTGACCTGCTTTTCCAGACATAGAAATTTTCTCCTTCCCAAATGTAGTGGGACATGTGGCCCCAGTCTGCTCTCCAGAGTAAATTGTTTTTGAGACAAGAAAACAGCTGAACCATACACACATGCTCTGTCCATAACCACAACTTGCTTTGAATCACACCAACAGAAATCCTGTTACCACATTTGCCTTAAACAGCAAAAACTTCTCAGCTCAAGGCAAATCACTAGCATGGTAAAAGAGCTAAAACAATTAATTCTCAACATTTCTTGAGAGCCTGTAGTCACAAATTAGCAAAATGTAGAGATTCTTGATTATATACATGGAAGAGAATTGACTTTTCAGCAAATGGTCAGAAGCAAAAAGGTTTCTAGCTTTTCTCTGTGACAGGCAGTGTCTGAAGGGCTGCCCTCCAGACCTGCAGGATACCAGAGCTGCCTTCCAGAACTTCATGCACTGCAACACTAAAATGAAACTGAAGGAATCATCTTCCTCTTCTCTTCACTATCCCTCCTCTACACTTCAGTGTCAAACAAAACTAACAGTTTGCAGTAGCCAGTTAATCTTAAAAGTGGCTCCAACATCACCCAGCTCTAAAGCTCCTCTTTGTTTACCACGTTAAAAAAACAGTGGTAGGCGTGGCAGACAACTACTAAGGCTGAGAGAATCAGCAAATGGAACTGCTGCAAATTCAGATTGACTCTGAATTCACTGACCTTGAAACTATTGTGATTAAACTGAGCAGATCCAGTCATGGCACAGCAAACCCTCTCTTGCAGCCTGTTTCACTGGGTCACAATGCTAACTGCAAGAGTTGCATTTAATGTTTAGAATTTTTCATCCTCCACCAAACTGGATGTAGAATTTATCTGCATCTGTCAAAACCCACATCACAGCTCCAATACCCCTTTGGCCATTTCAGAGAAAGAACCTGTGGGAGTTCTCATTCCTCCTATTCAATGCTCAGTCACAAGCAAGAAAGAAATTAAGCATGTGTAGAAATAACTGGAATGTTGAAATAGTTAGAAAACACAAACACCATCTGGCCCACTGCACTGTGTCCTAGGAGTTCTGCTCTGAGGAAACACACCACAGGGAAACGTGGCAATAAACAACACTGCAAGTATAAACTTCAACTTTCCTGCAATCCTAGGAAATAGAGGCAATCAACATATAAAATAATGTAATGACTTAATGTAATAAAAACTGTAAGGTGACAGTGTCTATTCTTAATGTACATTTGGAACACACCCCATGTAACAGGTCATGTGACTACTCTTCAGTACTTTTATTACTTGTATCACTTCTGCCTTTGAATTGTAATTTCTAATGTCCTTAAACAACATTTAGACCGTTAGTTTTTAAAAAATATTTTTAATGTGATTTAACATTTCTAAGGAAAAATAAAAACATCTCTTCCCAGAAAGAAACTATAATAAGATGCAGTAGCTGTTTCCCATTTCAAAGTCACCCCTACAGTGACAGACTTTGCCATGTACTGGAGAACTACATGTACAAACAAGACTAAGCTCTGTATATATTGTATATTCTGGTATCTTTGATTCAGGGCCTTCACGTGAATTTTTCACTTGGTTGTTGTGTTGATAATATGAGCAAAGAACCATTTGAAACAGCAAATCACTAAGACACATAGGCAGTGCACAGAAAACATGGTAGAAAGGTATTTCAGTTGGCCTTACCATCCTTCTGGGAAAGGGCTTTGTCAATAAAATCAGCTGCCTCCTCAAAATAGCGACTGAGGTTAAACTCCTGTGTATCGTTGGCTTTAATGCCATGGTATCTGATGCCTGTGCCTTCATAGAACTCTGCATTAGTGTTCACATGCATGAATGATTTCCCCTCTGCTGCATTCAGAACATGGGTTATCCCCAGACGCTGCAGCCTCATAATGTTCTTGGCTATGAACCTGCATGACAAAAAGTGTCAAGAAAATGATTAGAATTTGGTGAATAATCTCAGTATTTAGGTATTGATAACCAAACCCTTTGATTTTTTCTGTTAATAGATGCCAAATATACTGTGCCCAAAAGTGAATTAGCTACGGGTTATAAATTCACAAAAATATTCAGAGCCATGGTCACTACTTGTGCATGAGCAAATGCTTTCTTGGCTGACAACTGAGGAAAGCACACATGAAAATGAATCTGCACCTGTTAGACCCTACTATGGCATAAAATTCTGACCAAAGTAGGAAAAATACTGGAGATGATCACACATTAACTTCTAAGATGAACCGTTATCCACATAAAATAATTTACAAAGCAGTTATAAAAAGCCTCTGCTGTCAGGTACCAGTGTTGCAGAACTTGATAAGCAGTACTTGCTACTTTAGCACACAGTTCAGACAAACTGACATTTCAGGGGGCAATTTTAAGCACTGTGAAACAGCAGTGCTGTTTCTTATCAGGCCACAGGTGACCTACCCTGTTAGTGATGTTCCTGCATCCTCAAAAGACTCATCTGAGGGCTACTAAGAGCTGTAGTCCTGTGCCCTGTGGTATTCAACACCTTTGAAGCCGTGGAAAGATCTGTCAAGGCTGTCCAGGGCCAGCAACACAGAGAAGCCATTCAGTCTTTGAGACTCTGTTTTCATCACAAGTGTTAGTTACAATTTTCAGTCTTAGCTGAAATCAGTATCTGAATGTGAAAGAATCTAGATGAGTGATTAAGATGCAAAAGTGCTGAAGAAAGCATTCAGTACTTTTGGGTCAGCTAAATCCTTTCCAACTCCTCCGTTTGTCCAACAGTTGTAGTAAAAGCACCAGCTTCCATCTTCAGCTGGTTACAAGTGACCTACCCTGTTAGTGAACAGGTGAGCTGGATGCTAATCATGCCTTTCAGGCTTGATGATGACAATTAATTAGATCCAGTAACAATGCTTAAGTTTGATAAAAGCTCCAGGATGTACAAGGGCAAACAACCCATCTGCTCAGTAACACAAGTGACCATGCACAAATCCCTGCTTGTGCCCTGGAGTGCAATCTACAGTCAGAGGAGCTAACCATTAAGTAATATCAGGAAAGCATTGACTCCTTTTTGCCACAAACCCACTGCTTTTCATTCTGAGTCTGATTATTTCCTTATTGCAGTTGCAATATTTGCCTCACTTTCCTGGGAAGAAAAAAACCCCACATTTTATTTAATGTTTTATTACACTATGTGGTCTCCTAGTAAAACCTAAGCCCCACTGGTCAACATCAGAGAATGTGACAGAAAGCTTTAGCTGAAGGACAACTCAGCTCGTGCACACTTTGTGAAAAGAGGTAGCCTAGACAGATTGTTTCTAAAAGCAGCTTTCAGTATGTGTCTAGCTGGATATGGCAACAGAAATATTTTTGAAAAACTCCCTACAGCTCAACTCATAAATTGCAAATACAAGAAGTCTGAATATTTGTGCAGTATCATTTTGGACAAGTTTCTGTGAGATGGCAATGCATCCAGGGCTTTTGGCTGGACACTTAGGTAACCTAAAAACTTAAAATGAACACCCAAATTAGTTGGTTGACATCTATATGAATCTCTGAGTCCATTCACTCACAATTTTGATGTAATTCAAGGCCATGAACATCTTGAGAATTCCTTTCTTCCTGATGACTGCACATCCCTTAAATTCTAGTGTAAGCAGATGAAGACTTATGCATGGCTGAAGCTTCTACATTTTCTGCTGTCTGTGCCAAGCAACTATGGCAATGAACCAAATATTTGTAAGACTTCATTACCCAAACAAATGCTGACAGATTTTCCATGTGGCAGGGCATCATCTGTGCCAGGGGAGAAGTTTCAGTGTCTGGAGAATTCTGCTTTCAACACAAAAATCCTACAGAGCAAGGCCAAACCAAGAGGTGTTAATTCAGTGCTGAGTTCCTACACTTAGTAGGGTGAGAATATGGTTTAATTAATATTATATAGATGAGGATATATCTGACTGTTCAGCATCAGTAGGAACTCCCATCCTGAAATCATGGTTGAATCTGGCAACAGACTGGCTTCCCTGGAGGCCAACTCATTCCCAATGAATGATTTTTGCAGATTTTACAGATGGTTTTCTTACACAGCTAGAGGTGAAAAAGAGAGCATTTGTATGCCATTTGTTTCTCCCTTTCCAAACAGTCCTTGGATCTCTCTCATCCTTAACATTTCATTCCAGCTGCATCATGTTGGATGTTGAAATGCTAGCTCCTTCAAATAGCAGAGAGGTGCTAACATCAGCTTCATCTGGTTCCTGAAAAAAAACCACAGAATCTTGTCCATTCTCAGTATGGAAGATTTCGAGTTCCTTGTCCTGTGAGTAACACCAGTAAGAAGTGTTTCTTTTGAACTGAGATGAATTATTTTACCAGCCACAAAACACAGGTTTGGAGAACCATTCACCAGCAATTAAGGATACACGAGGCTATGAACTATTGGCATATGGAATTAGAAGCAAATAAAGCAAGTTTTTAATGGCAAAAAATCCCAGCCTATTAACACATTTTAATTTACACTGTTCTGTCCATGAAAAATTGTTTCATTACCAACACTTCTCTTACAGTCACTAAAGTTAACATTAATTCTGGGAGAATGCCCTCCATGCTCCTTACAACACACCTGCACTTCCAGCACATTAAGAACAAAGAATTGCTTCATGGGTTACCCACATACATTAAAGCAGACAGAAAAAGTAAGATTGGGCATTCAAAACCAGAACATTTTTACCAAATACAGTTCTGGAGACATGGCCGGAATCATTACAGGTTTCCAGGCATCTGGGAAAAACCCTCACAAATTCCCTCAGTTAGCAGTTCAGACATCTCAGCCTGCTCATTTTCAGGCAAAAACCAGGTTTTCACAAGAATGGGTGCTCTGGACAAAAAACCTCTCACCCTCCAGTGTGCTGACTGCTCCCTCTTGTCCCTGTTTTTATATCACATGCAACCCTCATAAAAATGAATTCTGTCCAACCCTCCTGCTCAGATTAAGATGTTACACTGAAACAAATCTCCACTTATACAGAAACACAAAATGATGTGCACCTGCAGTGCATCCCAAATTGTTATTTTGTGATTGTTTGAAAAAATACATAATTGTGCTAGTCTATCACCTATACAATTCTTGTTTTAGGGGTATTACATTTTTACTCTTGTCTTCACAAATTTTGTCTAATCTTCTTGAGAAGTCAGAATTGCCTATGGTAATATGGAAACCCATAATTTTCCAAATATTTTATCATTTTATCTCTGCATTTTTATTAATTTTGTAGTGCCTGGAAGTTCGATTACTTTGGCTCTGCCTGCAACTTGAAGTCACTTGATGGATAAACTGTTATTCTACACTATGATCCAATTTAACCTCATCAGCCTGAATGTTGTCATTTTTATCTAAGGAGAGACAGCAGCACTGCTGTGCAAAATATTTGAAAAGGTAACCAACAGAAGTTTCTGAATCTCAGTCAGAGGTTTCAATTTTTTCCTGTGAGTTTCTGTTCAAATTTTATTGCTTTTATATCACATATTGGCATTTCAATCCCCCTACTCTGGCTGCTCTGTGAATTTTTATTGTTATAACATCTCTGTTGCTTGTTATCCAAAACATGACCCTACACTGCACACCACAGGAGTACAAAAGCAGGACATGAAGCTCTCAATGATGTTGGAGATTCACATTATTTCAGAAGAACTAATATAGCAAATGCTGTTTACAATGCAGTATATACCACAACACCATGTGATACAAAAAAATCCTCTTAAGGATTAATATTATTTCCAGTTTGAGAATATCAAAGTTCACCATGCAGTGACCAAATCTTAATGGAAATCCATCTATTCAATCAGATCTCAGCATTACCTTAACTCTCTGTGGATGCCTCAAAGCCATTACTGCCTCTTAAGTCTTGACAAATTAAGTAGATTATCTGTTCCAATTGTGAAATAGTTTTTTCAGCCACAAAGTCATTTCTCACTTCTAGCTGCCCTCCACAATATTTCAGCATTCTTTTAAAAACACTGACAATACAGCTGCAGGTTTTCTCTTTGTCCAACTAGCAGCGGAACTGTTCCTATGCTACAAACTGCACTGGTGCTTCAGATATTTTTTGTCACTTATTACATAAAAAAAATCCTTCTCAACAGTCAAGATTTCCACTAGACAAGAAATTTTCCACTGTGCAACTTAGACATCTATTCCTAGACACCCTTGCATTTGAACATATTAAAGTCCATACTCTATAATTAAAATAAATTACCGAACAATGAAAACTACTCTGTAGTGGCTAACTACCTTCAAAGTTATTTATATTTATATATTTCTTTATATTTATATCTTTATATTTATATATTTACTGCACAAATCAGCTTGCAAGCTATGACTTCCTTTTTTCCACGTAACTGCTGCAAATATGAAGGAGATGGTGGCTGTCAGACCCCAGATGTCTGCTGAGATTTCAGTCCCATCTCTGGACATGCATGTCCTGCACCAACGGGCAGCAACAAATATAAACTGGATTGGCTTAGGAGTAAGTTAGTGACAACCTATGATCTTGACTTGTACTTCTTTAGGAGCTGCAAGCCTAAAATAGCAACAGGGATCCAGTACGCTACACATGTATATATATAAAAAAATCCCCAATTTCACTGGGGAAAAGTGTACAAATATGGGGGGAAAAGGGGAAAGAGAATGGGCAGGGTAGGATAGGACTGGAACAGATAACTGAAACCATGATGTGGTGCAAAAAATAAACCCCACAGGGCCCGAAGAGATCCCGCAGATCCCGTCCTGCAGCTGGCTTGAAGCACCGGGAGCTGCTCGGTGACCGCCCTGCGCCTCACGGCCCGGCCCGGCCCAGTCCCTCTGCCCGCCGGACACCGCACCCGGCCCGGCCCGGCCCCTCTGCTCCCCGGACACCGCACCCGGCCCGGCCCGGCCCCTCTGCCCCGCCGGACACCGCACCCGGCCCGGCACGGCCCGGCCC
>WAAE01005781.1:0-66721 GCA_013400495.1 Nicator chloris
ATTAATAAATATATATAATAAAATCTCCAGTGGTATAGACACCCTAGGTATGTGCTTATTTCACAGCACATTCAAAATAAACTATTCTTACTTTTTTCTGAGATAATATACCACATTTGAACAAGACAGAACAGACTTACTGCAGAAGCTACATGAAAGGCCAAATGTGCACTATCAACAGATTGATACTCTGTGTTAACATCTATGTAGAGATTATTTGTTAATTACAGGAATTTATTGCCATATTAATCTATTAAGAGATTTCCACAAAAAGTTACACAGAAAGCCTTGCCCCATAAACTAAAAAAGGTTTCATTTTGTTGACAGACATGCACTGAATGAACTACTGGTAGCCATGCAAATCAACAGATATCTTTGCTGGCATTTGTAAGAGATATGTACATGCACACATATATGTCCTTATTTCTTATTTGACCTTATTATTCTTACATGAGCTTATTTCTGAGCAAATGCCATTGTATAACAAAAGCATGTAATAGTTCCCAAACTTTCTCGGTCACTGAAACCTTGCCAGATGTCAAGAGCTACAATGGAAACCCACAACTACTTTTTACCAAAAAATTGCAATTGCAATGAAATTCAAGTAAGCAGTAGTATTTAATACAGTTCAGGAGGTCAGCTACAGATCACGTACCATCAATGCTGTCCGGACTACATCCTAACAAATTTAACAGAGAGAGCTTAATGATCTGGGGTCAAAATTCCCTTTTCTTGTAGTGGAGAGATACAGGGAAGATGCACAGACCTCACTATAACCTAACTCTCCAAACATACAGTAGAGATGCTTGGAATATGTATTCCAAATATATAGCACAGGACAAAACTTTGCAGCAGCGTTGAGCTAAAGATGTGCATGTGCATGCATTAGAGACAGAAATGTCCACAAACACACCAAGATATTATATCACTAGAAATGACACTTGCTTTGCAGTAAGCTCACCACACTGGTTACATTCAGTAAGGAGTCACTGGGGAGAGGATTGCTCTGAAAGGCTATCTTTACCCACTAAATAGCCACTGTGCTTGCTAGCACACTCCCAAGGCAGACTTAAATCACAGTATGAGCCATGATCTATGACATTTCTCATGTTCCCCATTTTTATACTGATGGCAAACTTCCCATCTGCTCCTGCCTTTCTTGGCTATCCACCTTTCTTTTGTACTGAATTTGCTATTGGCTTTGAAAAAGCCTCTGTGTATAATAACAATTACAATGCCACTGTCTTTAAAAGGAACAAGGCGGAGCTCAACCTTCAGAAAGAATACCGTTAAATTTATATTGCAAAAGCAATATAAATTATATTTAAAAATAGAAATTTATATTGCAAAAATACACTTTGAATAAAAATGTGATAAATTTCCTTTGAATCATAAAATTGTAGCCTTTCTTCTTCAGGGGGCATTAAAATGCAGACTACGATCACATAAAAGTCACTCATTCAAAACAATCTTTTCAGGGGCAATATGCAATTCATTGTTTAAATTCTTTGCCTTTTCTCCTGTCTATTGGATCTGTCTACGAAAACTCCTGTTTTTCCTATGGCCCTAAAGGCATAATTACATACATGCCCAAGCTAAAATTCATGCACGTCACTGAGCGCAAATTGAGATTTTGCCAAGGACATAAAACTGTGGCTATAATCTACCACATTCATTCTGCCATGTTCATATGGTACAGGCAGGTAGCACACTCACAACTCAAGCACTTCTGTTTAACATGGTTCTCCTGATGTTCTCTTTGTCTCTAGACAAACCTCTTGATCCCATTTTGAGATTACAATAAATATAGAAAGAAACACTATTAGATATAGTGTAAAGTCATCAGCTTGGGTATACTTTGAATACAAAAGCCTTGATCAAAATTTAATTGATGCTTCAAAGCATCTGGCCTTTCATGGAATATTTAGATACTACCCTATTACGTATTACCCTATGACACATTACCAAGAGTAGATAGCAGTTTCAGTTTCCTTTGCTGCTAAGGCTTTTTAACATATTTAAATTATTTTCTATGTTCTTTAGGGACCTTTCCACAACATGCAAAAGTTCTAGATTTTGGTTTTCTTATGACAATTTTGCTCCTCTTGGGGAAACACCGAATGGCAAAACAATTCCCTTTGTCTGCTAGGACTGCAAGGCTTAATTTCTTTCGAAACATTAGCTTTGCACTCAGTTGCTGAGCTCTTTACTAAGTGAACAACCTGAACAATAAAGTGTTACAGTAACTTCTTTTTCTGTTTGCAACTGTGTTCTGCTATCACATAGGAACTGCTAGAATAACCTTACAAAGCTCATGGACTTTCTTCAAAATTTGTGCTAATATAAACATGAACAGATTTCAGCCCTTGTCCTTCTTAGTTCCTTCATGGCTGAAACTTCAATAAAGTTATTCAGTAAAGATGAAAACATTTAAATGCATGTCATTCTGATCTGCTTCTTGCATGGCTTTCAGTTCAATTCTCACTCCAAAGAAACAATGGCTATACGGGAAGCTAACTAAGCTTTCTATCTCAACTACATATTAATAATAAACTGAGGTAGTTTGCAAAGTTATTATAGAGCTTAGCAGTTCTGCTTGAGAAGCATATAAACTATTTTATTAAACATGAGGGGAAAAAGTAACTAGTTTCCATCAAAGTCACAATAATTCAAACTAATCCTGTCATGGTGCCAATTTATAAATTCAATAAATATGCTTGTGCTTATCCAGAGATCCCTCCAAGGACATTGCATCTATTTGCTATATCTGCAGAAATTAATATATTCCCTTTCTGATGTTTTGCAGCTGTGCAAATTGCTTTGTAGATGGCAAGATTGGCAATTTATCTCTTTGCTAGGTAAGAATGGGCTCAGAGACTGTAAATGATTACTTGACTAAAAGCATCTCAAGTTTTTTGGCTTGATGCAAGAATTTTCCTGTGCTCTTCTCTGTTAGACTTGGAAGAATCACAAGCTGAAAGAAAGCAGCCGGGTAAGCTTCTTGACTGAAATGAAGATCTACACATTTGAGAGAGAAAAGAAACTGTCTGAAGGTAAAAAAAATAATTTAAAAAATCCAACCAAACAAAAACCAGAAAAAACAACAAACAAAAACCCTCCAAGAAACACTGAAAAAAATTGCAGTCATGTTTTTACTTTACCTTAGTTAAGCACAGGACTGAACACAGTATGTGGTCCAACATTTGTTTAAAAACATAACTAATGATTTGGATGGCAGCCTTTCTGAAAAGCAAGCCCTGTCTTCTCTTCAGCTTCTCTGCTGGGCCATGAAGCTCACAGGGCTACTTCAAGGAGGGTACTTAATGTGTGGACAAAGTAAGCCACTCTGCTGTGGTAAGACAGGGGAAGAGAATAGCCTGGCCCCATCATTATTCAAAGAGCTGGAGCGTCTATAGGGCAATACCAAAAAGCCATCAAAGTGAATTAATGTTCACTGGGATGATGGCATTCCAAAGGCAGTTTAGGATAATGAAGTCATTTAAGGCCATCCCTCCAAACAGTAATCTTGGCTTACTGTACAAGGTGATTAAGACTGAGATGAGAAGAAGTGGGCTGTCTGTAACAGCCAGTGCTGCTAAGAAAAACAATTGAAAAATATTTATTAATTATTTCTCCAAGGTACACACACAGCCACAATAATCTCAAAACGTGGTTCCCTTATTTAGTATTACAGGTTCCAAACCATCCTTTTCAGCATCTCTGACAGAACAATGCTCTGTGGAAGAGAATGAGGCAGGTCTATGGGATGAGGAGAAAAGAGAAGACAAAGAGGCAGGTCTACAGGATAAGGAGAAAAGAGAAGACAAAAGTTGGAGCCCACTAACTACAGTGGTAAGACAAGTAATTTAAAGAACTACTTTTAGAAAAGTGGAAAGATAAATACTACAAAAAGATTACTGGTATTTGTTGCTGAATTTCCCTGAAAATGATACGTTGACTTGCAGGCAAATCTAGCAAAAGACCTAAAGCCACATGCTTGTACCCCCAAAGATGCCCAGGATGAGGGCTTCAGCACTATCACTGTAACTACTGTAACTGTGCTCACCCTCCATGGCCTTGATGTTGGAGCACAGAGCATAATGAAGGAAAAAAAATCCTGTCATGGTGCATCTGATATTCAAAGAATTCTTCCATAAAGAAGCTATGCTCAAATTTCTTTTATCTATTTTCCCCTGTTTATCTGTGTCTGGCATACCTTTATAAATATACCTTTAGAAGGTATACTTTAATAAGTGTCTGGCATACCCAAGGAATAAATTCCAATCTTTTCATATAACAATCACTGTATATTTTTCTATTTCTTCTGCAATATTATTATCTTTTTGCTACCACTCACTGATTCTCCCTCAATTTCAGCAAGTTCCCTGTCTCATCTCTGAAAAGATATCTTTGCACAGGAGAATAAAGATGCATTGAGGCTTTGTAGCATGCCTCAACACCTTCACTCAAATAGTCAGGAAGGCTTCAGTATGTTCTACAAAAATCTTTTGACTGCTGTCAGAAGTGTCAGAAAACCACATCAAAGTCCCTCGAGAATACAGGACAGTGCCAAAACAGGAGGAGTAGCATAAGCTATTTCCATCTACCATTTCAGATTGTCATTTTCAATAAATACCTGGAAACTTCCAATAGTTTCAGCCTGTCCCAGTCTATCACCACAGGTCTTATGGCTGTTATTATGAATTATTCCATCTATAATATATAAAAAAGCCTATGCAGCTGTGACACCTAATTCCAAAATACCAGTCCAATATTGAAACGCTCCATGCTACTTATAGTGCAGAAAAATGCACATGACATTTCTGATTTTATTTGCCTCAAAATTATTTATAAACTATAACCACCTATGAGCAAGATGACAGATTTAGCATGTAAACTTATGGAAACATCAGCTTAGTGTCTGGAGGTCAAAGAGACAAGCTGAATTTACTAGAAAGGGAGCAGAACACCACAGAAAATTTATTCACATTGTGAATTTTTATACATTTGTGGATCCAAAACCTGAAAGTCACAAAGTTCTGGTTCACTCCTTTCAAAAATCACAGAACAACTGGAAGAGGGATAGAAAAAGGCAAAAAGGACAATCAAAGCATAGAATGTTTCTATATAAAGAAAGATTAAATAAACTGGTAATCTTCAGCTTGGAAAAAGACAACTAACAGAGGAATGTGACAGAACTATAAATGCATAAGCAGCATGGAAAAGATGACTATGAAACAGTTATTCACTGTCTTTTCCAATAAAAAATTAAATTAATTACGTTGGCAAGCTTGATGAACAAACAAGAAAGGGTACTCAAGGCATTGTTAAGCTGTAGAACCCTATGCCATGAGACACATAGGTGATAGAAACTTACATAGATTTGAAAGTGGGTATCCTTGGTTTTTCTTCATGGAGAAAAGCCCTGGGAGTTAGTAAAGAAAAATGCCAACTCCAGGAATTGGAAATTACACAACTGGGTCTATATTCTCCCCACTTTGCTAGGGTCCTGTCAACAACAGGATATAAGGCTGGCCAGATGTTTAGCCTGAACAATACAGCAACTCTTGAGGTGCTTGGTACTCCTTTCCTGGAGAACAACTCTGGCTAAACACTCCAAGACTGTATTTCGGGGCAGTCCTGTGGTAAGACACACTGGCTGCTCAATAGGAGTAACACCGTCACTTATGGCAAAAAATACAAACACTGAATTTTCTGGAATTTGCATTCAAGAGCTTCAAGGAATGTAACAGAACATTACAGGTCCCAGCCAGACCCCATGGCTGGGCTCCAGCTCCCCACAGCCCTGTCCTGTCCTGGGCACTGCTGAGCCAGGGCTGCCTGCAGCACAATGGGGAGCACCAGGGCTGCCCCCAGGTGCTCTCCTCCCTGGCTGGGCTGGTGGGGTGGGCCCTGGTCATCAGGCCCTGTCCTGACAGACCCCCACCAGCAGCAGCCCCACTCCTACTGGACTCTGCTTCCCAGGGGCACCCCTGGCACATGTGGCACCCTGGCCAGTGGTGCCCACTGCCCTGCACCCTACACCTCCCACAGCAAGGCACTGCAGTCATTGATCCCTCAAAATCTGCACCAGGGGACACCCCCACTGATCACAATTTTCAGGGACAAGCCTTGCAGGCACAAGGTTAGTGCACTGCACACAGGCTGTCATGGGTGACACAGTGAGGTCTCAGCTGCTCCTGCTTTAGGGACCCGGAGCTCTCAGTGCTGAGTGATGACATGTAAGCTGTCCTAACGTTTTAAGTGAAGAATGACCACACAGTCTAATTCTGTAGCCATTTGCCTTAAACACACCAGTGAAGTCACACGCTTTCTATGCCCTAAGATGGCAATAAATAGCAAAAACCCGTTTAGTTGAACTCGCTTGCATTTACCGCAATTTCAGAGTGCTCATTAGGTGACAGTGCTAAGCTTTTTGTGAGCCTGAAGTCTCACAGTCCAGGAGGCTCTCATGAAAAGATCTTCTCCTAACCTCCAGCATATCTATTCTGAAGAACACTTTCAAGATTACTGTCTCCCTTACATCATTGAACAGTGGACATTAACTTCCACTTACTAGCTTTATCCAGTCACCATTACAAAGGAGACGTATTACTTGCATAAAAAATTAAAACTTTGGGCTGATCAGTAAATTTTACTCATGACATAGGAAGAGAAGGAAGACAGAGAACCTCCTTTACATAAATCTGTCAGAATTAAAGACCATTTGTATTTAATTTATGACAAGTGTTGTATGAGTTCATTAAAAGGTTATGACCTCAATAAAAACAACAGCAATTGCTACATACAAACAGCACCAACACGAATTCAACAAACTGGCTCAAATATTAAAAAATAGAGCTAGAATTAACACTGTCTGATGTAATGCAAACAACATCTGATAACATCTATCAGAGAAGGAATGCTATAAATCTAAATCCAGCTACTAATGTATTAGTCCTAGCCTTCAGAGGACACTTTTTCTTTATTATTGTATGCCCAATATGTATTGGGCAGTCCCCACACTGCCACGTGTTCTGTGCCAAAACTCAGCTTCCAGATAGCAAATACATTAGATTCATGAAGACAGTAGGTTGATTTTCTCTTTGCTTTCTACTTTAAGGATTAAGTTTATCAAGAAAAAGTAGTGTTTGTCCATCATAAGAACACCTCTTTTGTCTATGTGCTTTCACACATAAACCTTTCATATAAACACAAGCAGCAATGCAAATGAGTCTCAATAACTGCATGCACAAAGGTATTGTGTACTTTGGCTATATGGCCTGCTCTTCTTTTCCAAATAATAACAGAAGATAAATTAATTTTGGCAGTACCCCACAGCCACCTGAGAAGTCTCTATTATCTCTATTTTGCCTATAACACACATTTTACAAATTCGTTTTTTGCTCATTTTGAATAGATTCTGATTACAACAAAAGGAAGAGATACTCATCCCTACTGGGAAAAAAAGAGTTAAAAGGAAAGGTTTCATGCTTCTTAAGTTGGTATAATTATGAAAGGCTTGTAAATGTCTCAGCAAATAGGACAAAACATACACTCAATGTCAGTGGGCAAAGCAAGTTTCTCTGAATTTAATGGAACTGGCACAAAATTCACGTCGATATCTTTAAAGTGAATGAAAAGATCTGCTAGTCCCACTGCAAACTTGACAAGGCTGTAATTGATCCAAGTTTCCACTAAACAGAATTAGCAACTAATAAACAATCTAGGGAAGAGAACTGTCATTACCATCCTATGGCTCCGTAAAATGTGTCTGCTGGTGGTTGACCAACACAGAGGAGAAATAAACACAGGCACTCCACTGCAGCTGGGCAAATTCTGGCTATTTCTTAAGCCAATCTCAACAAAGTAAAGAAGATATTCTAGACTCTTTTTCATTTTTCCAGCACTCTCATGCTCTAAATCTAGTCTCTTTCTTCTTTGTTCAGGTATGAGGGGTATTTACAAGAGGCAAACCACTCAGCAGTAAAAATATCTGATATACATCAAGTCTGTGAATAATACAGAGCTTACCTGGCCACAATTTTAGAATCAGAGAACCAGCTATGTAAAAAATGAAGCTATTTAAACAGGAAAAAAATAACGAATTTAAATTTAAAAACCAGTTGCACACACACACACAAAAAAGGAATTATTAGGTTTCAAAAATGAAAATTTTTAGTGCTATGAAGCAGGATCTCAGTTCTAGTTTATAAATACATTCTAACGTGTCCACAACAGAACCATATTCTTTATACCTTCAAATGCAAACCCACTCTGTAGTTCTTTTCTGGATCAGTGGTCTCTAAAACAAGAACAATACATAGGCATCAAGACAGCAAAGCATAGCGCTCTTTGCCTTCTAAAATATTGATTCTTCAGGTAGGAATTATATATTCTTATCCAGATGATGAGTGAGATGTTTTCCATTTTCTCCAATGCACTGTCCCTACTTCTCTTCATTTAAAGGAGAGCAGCAGGTACAAGAACAATGCTGATAGCACAGTTAGAATAAGTTATATTCTATAACTTATATTCTATTCTTATTGCACAGTTATATAAATGCACCATGAATTTCTTTCACGTAACATTAAAAGCAGCAATGAATCTTGGATTTAGATGCTGCAAAGGTTCATTAGTTTAGAGCACCAGAAATTTAGGCATCTTTGTTTAACCGTCTGCAGAAGGAAAACCAGTAGAATTTCCATCTGTTTCTCAGACTGCGAGCACAGTCTGACACAAAAAGCTATGAGAAATGATTCTGTAAGTCAAAACAGCATTCAAAGAACATAAGTACCCCAAGTGACTTTCATGACCAAAGAGTAAATTCAAGGGTTTTCTTTTGTGCTTTCACAGTCTTAACATACTGTCATTTTCATTTATGCTTAGCAATACTCTCGCCTTTACAACCCCAATCCCAGATTCCTTGCCACATCAAAGTCTGCAAAACTCTGCCTCACAGCAGACAATGTCTTTCACCCCAAAAGTCCAAATCTCTTAGTTAGTTTTCAAGCAAGCAGCTCCCAGAACTGGTCCATTACAAGCGATGGCATTGGCTGGGGGGAAAGGATGGGGTTGCATGGCCTGGGGCATGGCAGAAACATGAGCCTGGACTAGATCACTTCAGCTGCTTTGAGTAGAGGTGGTCTTGACAAATTCCTGGATAACCTCTTGTATAACTACAGAGAACAACAGTGATTATGAAGTATTTTAGCTATTTAAGCCAGATGCTTTATTTTGGATGATGTAAATGCTCCTTCTGTTTTTCCACTTTCAGTCATAGTACAGCAAAGATTTCTGAAATTAAAAGATGTCATGGAAATGTTTCATTCTTACTGCCTTGCTATTTTTGTTGAAACATTTGTGAATTCCCATTGATCACTAAAGAACAGCAGCATGATTCTGTCAGACATTTTCCATGATTTTCAGGCTACTAGCTAAATAAACCAGGAGGCCTGTAAACCACTTGGAAATCAAATACCCAATCCTATCTTGAAAAGACTGACTGTCTCTTGGGTGATTTTTCTAGGAGCACTAGGTGAGTCGCAGCTATCACGATTTATCTAGTACATGTATCTCAAAAAAAGTCATCACCAGGACAAACCAAAGTAATGAACTCTATGTGCTAAGATCAGCATTCTTAAAAGGAAACACAAGAAGATGCAGTCTTAATATTTTAGAGGAAATTCCCGTATTTCCCACTTCCATGCAGATATCATTCCAGGACTTTTTGTTGAATGCTTGGGAGAACTCAGAACTCTTTAAAAATCCTTTTGTCTTGGCACTGAGACTCTGTTCAGTTCACGAGATCATCTGTCATCAGCACTAACTGCAACACAGCAGGATTTGATCTGTGATCTTGACTATAGCTTACAGACTACATATGGGTTTTCCAAAGCTTGAGCTCATCCACTCATCCATTTTTTTGGCTGCCTTTTTGTTTTCTGTGCTAGGCCATTCATCCTGACGACACTTGCACGTTTTGGTGGCAAAGACCTGATTGTACAAGGACCCTACTTCCTCCCTCCCGTCTCTGTTCCCCAAAGTTGTAGCACACTGACAGAACAGCAAGTGGAAGTTTGGACTGCCACTGTCTAGGGAGCGCACATTCCGTGGGCAGGCAGACTATTTCATTTGCCAGAGCTGTCAAGCCAGCCCCTTCTACAAACACTAGGTTAAGACAAAAGAAAAGAAAAATTATAACAAAATGTTTTAAAAGCTACATGCAGAGGGCTGAAGCAAAGGCATAATAATTAAGTGGTTTCCTGGGTAACGGGGCAAACTGATCAAATCTGCCTGCTTAAAATTAGATTCCTAAAATCTACATTTAGACATTTAAGAGTTGCACAACTTCCAGGTGTTCTGAGTCGCAGCTGTTTTGACTAACTGCACGTCCAGCAAAGTAAGCAAGTCAGTCTAGTTTTGGAAATATAAGTCAGTATGATTCTTCCTCTTGTCCACTTGTGACTTTGGTATAAAATACAAAAGGGGCTTGATTTGCCAACATGTCAGCACCCACAAACTGTCAGACTGAAGCCAAAGTGACCTTTCAAAAATCTGAACAATGTAAGACTCTCAATTTAAGCATTAAGACTAGAGTTCAGCCTACCTAAACACAGGTGTAAGAGAGTACATGACATGAAAGGACAGCTTAAAAGCCAATTGTCTGATTTAGAGGTGAAATTCACAGCAGAAATCCAGAAATGAAGCTTGGAAAATTCCTTTTACCATGCCCCTCATTAGGTATCTGCATTTCTTGAAAGGGGCAACAGGGAAATAACACAGGTGAAGTGGTTCATGCCATACATAAATCTACTGAAATGTTCCCCTCTCCATGAGGGACTTCCTGCCTTGCAAACCTCCTATGAGTGCTCCACATGCTTTATCAGTCCTTTTGCCTTCTGGCAGTAAGTATTAGCAAGCATGAGATCTCTGTAATGAACTGTGCAGCGAGGAGTTGAAGAATTACTTAGAAATTCTATTTACATGAAAATGAAATGCACACCCTAGCAGATGGGAGATTGTGAAAGACAGTTTGGACTATCTAAATCATTTTTATTTCAGGAATAGATAAGCTCTTGTGCAGTTTTCTAAACCAAGGAATCAGACATCTGGAGATCTCATTGTCGTAGCTTAAAACCTTATTTTTATACTAGTTTTTCGCATCCTTCTGTGTGTGGGAGGCTGCGAGCATGGGAAAGAAAATGGTATTAGCTGGCTAATCAGTAACTTCACATTACAAACAAAACCAGTTACACATGCTTTTCTCTGGTTTGTACAACAATACCAGCCAGATTCTGGTGTAACTTAATGAAACAATTGGTCTCCTGCTAGGTATGCATTTGTGCAGGTGGTTTACAATGTTATAATAGGAGTTATGTGTATGTAGTTCAGTAACTAGGATTCAGAAAAAAAACTGGGTAAAAAGAGAAATGAGGTGTTCATCCCCTTTATTTCTCTATGAGAGAAAATACACATGCTAAAAATGAAAAAAATTGACAGGTGACAAAGAAGCATTTGAATTATGTTCCAACTCTTTAAAGAATTGAGCCATGGGAATTCTCATCTTTCAAAGTAATTTGAAATGTTCAGAATGTTATTCTCTGTGGTGTTTCCTGGAAGGTGTTTTTTTTTTACTAATTTAAGCAAGAACAAACAACACTGAATTTTAATTAACTATCAGGTACATCAGTTTCTATTCCAAACCTCCCCCAGGAAACAACTATTTTAGAATTTAACATAGAAGGGTGTTTATAACAGAAAATAATATGCTTCTCACTGCAGCCTAGTGAGTGCCAGGCCCTAAAGATAGCAAAAAGCTAAGCATGGTCTTCTGCTACATCTATTTCCTTAGATTACACTGCCCATTCAGAAATTGTGCTTTTGATTTAAAAAAATACATTTGCATTTGCACAACATAGTCTGAGATCAGAGACCCAGGAGAAAATATACATGTCACTACTGAAAATAGAAGAAATTCTGCAAGTTTGCCATATTCAGCTGTGGGTCTCACTTTGACCATTAAAACCAACAGCACTGAGTTTTTTAAGCTAAGATGGTTACACAGGTTTAGGTTTGGAAACTCTCAATACCTGAAAAAAATCAGCTTTGTGGTTTTGGTCATGATTCCTCCTCAAAATCAATGATGACTCAATGGAACATCTTTCAATGAACCTTCCCCAAAGGTTAACTGCTGTGCCAATTACTTTTTACCATATACTTTTCCCAGCACTGAGATCAGGCTGAGAACCAAAACACTGCAAACCCTTAGTGAAGCAGAAGGTGCTCCAGCCACGGGCTCAGGCAGGGTCGGGGCAGTGAGTGCCAGCCCTGGCCCCGATATCCTGTCCGAGCTCCTAGCTGAGGGTCAATGCATCACAGAGCATCCCCAGGACACTCCAGCTCCTCCTGCCAAGGGTTTCTTTAGGCAATGCTAAGAGCACAGCCCACAACATGTTTTTTTGACCAAGAGTTTCCAGGTGTATCTAAGCTGTCCATTCTTACAAACAAATGTTACCACACACGCTGCCCACAGCTTTGTTTGGAGACAGCTAAAACAAAATCACTGAAGCCTTTTTCTTCCCACAGAAAATTGAGAAGGGGGGGAAAACTGGAACACCTTTTTTTTTTGTCTTCTTAGGATGTGATTAAACTCAGAAAATTCTCAACACACCCTACCCAGCAGTAAGTCCTGGCGATATTTAGCCAACTGACTCTGTTTTCAATTCTTATGTCTGAGTCACTGCTGAGTTACTTTCTAAGTAGGAGCGTATTTAGCAGCAGGTGAATTAATATCACCTCTTCTAGATACCTTTAAACAAATATGGGTATGATCCACAGCAGTGGCAACCATGCACACAATTAAAACTGTATTAGACAAGAAAACCTATGACTTTGGACAATTTCCATAGTTCTCATACCTCTGCAAGAGCAAATAATTTTTAAGCTATGAAACAAATGTTTACAACAGTGGCCTTAGTGCTGTATTAAAATTCCAGTGTTGTATTAATATGTCCAACAGAAATATTGATCAAAAATTCTTTTGTTTTCTTTGGTTATAAAAAAAAAATTGCTGTGCTACACATGGGAAACTAACCTTTATACCACTGGTAAATTAATATTATCAACTATCATTCCAGAAAAGTAATTTTTTCCCTATAATTATCTATTGCTATTAAGTACTTTCTCTAGTAGCATCTTGCAGGTATCTTTTACATGCATGAATTTAATTATATTGTTCATGAAAAATCCTCCTACTCTCTCATCACTGACTGGAAGCATATTTTATGTGCTTCCCTACCCCCACTGACACAGATCAGAGTGAATATTTCATTGGAGCATTAAAATGATCCACAGCAAATGCATGATTTCCATGAACCTGCCCTAGAAAATCTATGAGGTTGAAACAACTGGTAAAACTATAACAGTCACTCTACATAAATATGAATTAAAATTATTTCAGCCTTTTTTCACCCTTCAGATTCTTCCACAAATATTTTTACATTTCTTTTTAGTAAAAGGAGACTAATCAACAGTGAAGTCAACTCCACTAGAAAACTTATAAAAAAGGTGTAGCATTTTGTGACTTGTGATATGCTGACAACCCAAAATCTGCTACAAAAATTAATGTTTCATGAAGTCATTTTAAAATACTGTATAATGAACTTCTCTCTATAGCAGTTTATAAATTGCACATTCTATGTTATGAAGCACTGCATCAAAACTGTTTTATTCAGTTAGATTGCTTGCATTTGCCATGAATTGAAGGAGTTCTGAAATTGCAGAATTTTAGTAGTAGAAATGCAGTAGAAAGATTCATGTTTATGCTGGTATACTCTTAAATCTGTTTATTTTTTTCCAAGCAAGTAACTCTAAATGAATGTGTCTTATTAGGCTGCAGAACTGCTCCCTATCCAAAGTAAAACACCTAAACACACACTTGGTGAAAGTTACAAACATTAAATTTGTGGAGGTGTTCATTTTTTTCATTTTCTCCAAAAGGAAAGAACAAGCAATGCATTTGTTCTATGGCACACAACAAATGTTGTTATTGCCAAGCACCAGAGGAATGAACTGCTGCCACCCTAGAGCATGTGTTCTCAATCCATACAAAACTACATCCACAACAACAGTTCCCTAGTATTTTTGGTTTAACACACTTACACCCAAAATTATGACTGCCTCCTTTCTCAGAACGTAGCAATATGGCAATTACCTGTCAATCCCAAATGTCAAATCCACCAGGATCACTAAGACACAAAACTTTTTAGGACTCTTTCAAGTTCTTCTTCAACTTCCTAGAAGACCAAACTAAGCAGCTGGCTTTGGATGATGGATATATGAATGACCCTGACAAGAAAAGGCAAACACAAGGCACAACTGGAGACGAGGGAAGGCCACTTGCTGACTACAGGACCACACCAGCGCTGATGGGCAGAGGAAATGCAGTCCATGCGCAGCCCTGCTCCACAGAGAAGGAGCAGCCAGCTACAAGCATCATTTCATGACAATCTGCTCCAAACAAATGCTAGTAGAGACCTTAATATATCCTGCCTAAAACATCCCTAGTGTGTTGTATTCAGCCTTCACACAGAACTCACTTTTTCATGCTTTGCATGTACAAAGAAACCAATTTTCTGTCTACCTGAGCCATAGTAGAGGAATTATTAGATGCAAGTGCTGATTTTGTGATCGATCCTCTGTAATAGTGGAATGAGGAGTAGGACGAAAAAAAGGGTTTCTTAACATGCCTAATACTTTGACAATCCTTCAAAGAGAAAAATAAGAAAATTAACATTAGTGCATACAATAAGTTTAGTCGGAAGAGAATCTAAAAGTATTTGACTTTAAAGACCTTTTCCTAAGTTATCAACCACTCTCTAAAATTAGTCCCTTCTATTTCTTCAATGAAAAGGAAAAAAATGAGGAACATTTCTTTTTCTGACATAAATTTTGTAGGTCAGTTTGAGTCACTGGAAGATAATTCTTATGTGAATGCTTTAGAGGTCTGCAGCAGCTCTTTAGTTACTCAAGACCAAATGGCCCAGAGAGCATGTTTGTTCCAAATCAAGTATATATTTTTCCAAAGCTTAATCTCTAGAGTTAGTTCTGGTAAAATCTCTACCATATTAGACAGATTTCTTCTTTCTGAAAAGGAAGGACTGACAACAAAAACTGCTAAAAGTAGCTATTTACAGGAAAAGAAGCTAAATCACAGGTGTAGTCTTATAAAATCCTCTTTCTTGCCATTTCTTCCAAGTGACTGTAGTCTCAGTCATCACCTGACCAAATAAATACCCATTATGGCTCAGGCAGAGTTCTCCCTGGTACTGGACATGTGTTTGTCCAGGCACAGGAAGAATGTGTCAGCAGCCTCTAGAGCCTCTAGTCTGGCAGCCTGACACATGTGCACCACCTCCTATCCTGTGACAGGGCGAATTATCACATAAAGACCTTGTCATGAAAGCCACATCACATAAGGGGAAAAAAGGCTGCAACACAAGGTATCAGTCTCCGAGCTACTCAAAACTTTAGCCATGACTATTAAGAAAATCACCCTACTACAGTAATGGAGTCAGAAGTGTTGAGGGTTTCACCACTGGATTTTTCTACCATCTTTGACTGAAGAAGGATCAACACTAGAGATTACCACCCTTCTGCTGCGGGTTCCAAAAATCTTTATGAATCCAAAACCTCTAGTCAGATACCCAAGACGTATATTGGTGAGAAGAGTGAAGTGCAGCCCCAACACAGGGCCAGAGGAGTAGAGAGCTCTTGCCTCCAAGCTGAAAGTTCATTATCATAAGATATAATAGGGCTGACTATGGGCTGCGTATCCCCAGGTGACACTGCAACATTGGAAAACATTAAAATGAAATATTCATAACAACAGATTTACAGTAGACTAAAAACTCAAGAGGAAGGTCTAGAGAATTCCTTTATGAATGGCAGCTCCTCATCAGCACAGGAAATCTACCCAAACTGCATCACGTCTCCCACCACTGCACATTACCCATCCACAGCTCTGGTCAGAGCACACTCCTTATACAAGTGCTGGAAACATATCCTTCAGGGCACAACTCCATAACTTGCTCTTCTTGCATCTGCACAGTATCGGGTGGGTATAAAGTTGTCAGTATCCTTTTGTCTTCTCTAGACTTCTTTTACATAAAAGGTCCATGGTAAGTCTCAACCTTAATTGTTTTCAGTGTCCTCAGTATAGTCATGAAGTACAAGAACAATAATGTGAGGCAAAATACCATGTTGCTAAGGTATAAGGGTCCTTAGATATATGGGAAACATAATTTTGTCCTGATATTTCAAAACACTGCAAATGCCATGGTGCAAACATTAAGCAGATGCAGAAAAATATGTCTTATCCAGCCACCTTCTCACTAAAGCTGTATTCCTCCGGAAGCTGCTCCCATCAATTATTTCACCTAGAGACCACACTGACCTTTTTCCCTGCCTTCATTTTCATCAACTTCATTTCTGATGGCATGACAGGATCAAAGCCAAAAGGACAGACTAATGCTAAAAGCATCTGGTTTTAATAGTTTCTTCATACATCCCATGGCTGAAGGAATAAAACCCTGTCTTGAACACAGATGCAGCAGGCATGCCAATACATTATGTAAAACACGTCAAATAATTTATAACTTCCTGAGAGCAACTCATTTTAAGTTATACTACAAGTAAAATGGCACAGCTTAAAAGTTGGATTTCAGTGAGCAAAACCTGATCTGCATAGTAGGTTGATTGTAGAATCAAAAGGAAAATGGCTTAAAAACATAACCCCCCATCACCTAAGAAAACTACTCTTCTTGCATAAACCTTGCCTGCTGACATATTTTATTCACTGAAGTATTCAGGCTCCATAAACATGGATGCTGAGATTTTAAAATACAAACTTATTTCATTACAAGTAAATGCTAATACATATAGATATGTGGAGATATTTCAGCATAACATTTCAATCAAAGTTCAACGTGGTTTATTTTCATCCTTCACAAACAATATTTATGGAGCATGCAGGAGTGTATTGCACTCTAGAATAGTGGCAGACTTACTGGTGTGGTAAACAGCCTGACATGAAGTTTTTTCACCTGAACCAAACTGTGCCAAAAGTTACTTGGGACATGTAAGTTAATACCAAACACACGCATAAAGCTGTGCTGCAGCAGATTCCTTCTGACTACTGTCAGCGTGAGTACTTCTGAATGAACAAACTCTTATTTTTTACCAGAAAACTGGCAGAATAACAAAGCAAAAATGTACTAAAAAAGCAAAACCTGGGAATATTATTAGGTGTTGAATCAAGTTCATAGCAGATGTAAAGTTGTATTTCCTTTCCTTAAACATGTTCTATATTACATGTAAAATCCACAGCTCACATATTTATAACATATCTCTTTAAATAAGGATTACATTTTTCAGGCGGATTATCAGACTTCAATTTAGTCACTGAAACAAAAAAAATGTTTAGCCTAAATTCATCTGGATGAATAATACACCCAATTGTTGAAGAAGCTTTTAAAAATTTTGCACCAGAAGGACACTGCAAATGAACTTTGCTATACCAAACACATCCCTTGCACTAATTATACTTTATTAGAATTTAGCACTGTAATAGTCATGTCTACAACTTTTTAGTTTTTCTGGTAAAGCCAGTATATTATTTATAATTTTACCTTTGTTCCTTAGACTTACTAGAAAAAAACACTTTGAATAATTAAACCTGATATCTAATGCATTTGACAGCTTGCAATTTGGGCTTCTTTAAGACCATTTACTATTTAAATTCTACAAGAAATCATATCATCTGAAAATTTTAAGTGAGAGTCTCTTCCCTCTGGACTAGTAATGTAATTTATTAAATTGCTGACTACTATTAAGGGTTCACCTTTGGGATGTGTGTGGTGTATACTTTTTTTTTCTTTCCTTTTCTTTCCTTCAGTAACTTACGCAACATCCTTGCCCAGGCCATCCAAATTGAAAGAAATAGATCCCTTGTGAACTCACTGCTTTAGTTACTGAACTAATCCATGTCAAGCAAGGCACAATGTAAGTTTACTTTGGTTAAAACTTTATCAACAGCAAGTATGTGGCAGTACATGGACGTTGTTTTTCTAGAAGGAAATGTTTTTATCAACTTGCTCTTACAGAAGCATAATCAGCATTTGACTTATGTAGGAACTAGAGAGTCACAAAAGTGGAAATATACGTAACATCATTTGTTACTAATTATGTTCTGTGATCACAATAGGCAAATGCAGTCAGATCTCCTACCTCCAGCATTTTCCTGTAAGAAAATTTAGATGCAGAATAATAGTAACTGGGCACAGTCTTCTCTGACAAGAAACAACAATATATTCAAGTCTCTTCAGTACAAAAGTACTGTTTAATGGTTACTCAACAAAGGGGATTTTTGTCAAAAAAACAGCAATATTAATAATAATAGCAACAACAATAACCACCACACATACATCATACTAAGCATCTTTCCAAGAATCTTAGAGCCTGGTTGCCATTCAATTATTGATTTTGCAATCTATTCTGAATACAAAGGAGGAAAACCATAAATTTTTAACACATCAAAGTGCAATGTCTAACATGAAATATATAAGCTATGACGACATGATTGACTTAATGACTTTTATTTCAGTGAAACCACTTAGAAAAGGAAAAGATCAGAAAGAATTTAGTGATAGTTTTGGGATTTTTTAATTTTTGTATTGCTGAGAAAGAACAAATACACAACAAAGATAAATACAAATCAAACGTCATTTCACATTTGCCGTACACTTTTCAAACTCTCATAGCTGTTCTGTTAAAAATCTCCTCTTCCATTTGAGTCACAAAGAGAATAATTCCCTACACATCAAGCTGGACTGTCAAGTAAATGTATTTCAGTGCTCTTCAGACTTATTTAGTGATTTGTTTTCCTTTCACTCTGACGTACTGTAATGTCCTAATCAATAAATTCCTGGACTTAGTATGCACTCAACATGAACAGCTGAGTTCCCATACAGGAGATTTGGCTTGATGTTTATTTCAGTCAACACCCACCCCCCACACCCAACAAACCCCAACAAAACAGTCTTGACAATGAGTCTTGAGAGTAAACACTCCAAGATCATTTCCTCCCTCCAATTCTTCAATATGTAGAAATTGCTAATATACATATTTTTATTCTATTTTCAGGCATTTTTTTAAAAACTATTAATAGCACTGGTATCGATTTACAGTATATTGAGATCCCACATTTACGTGCTTATATTCTACTTCTATTGTTTTAATACTTAGATCAGAATACTTAAATTGGTACAAATAATAAAATCACTATTCTAAAAACTTTTCCCTGGTTATTTTTACCACCAAATAAATGCACTAGAGAAACAATGTAATTACCAGGTCTTCATGGATTGAAAACCCAGAAAAATAAAAACTTCATAGCTCCTTACAAAGTCAAAGGCATGTACTTAGGAGATCTGCTTCTTTCTAAAAAACAAAACCCCAAAGCCCCTACAACAGAAACCATATAAACATAAAGCCTGCATGAGTCATTGGTATAGGTTTATTTATATTTTTATATGTAAAGTCTGTGTCAGTGATTATTAACCCAAAACCATTTACAAAACCCTTACAGCTGTCCTTCTGAAATAAACGAAGTGGATAGAGTTACAATTTACATCAAATACTCGTCAGCAATCTTTCCCAGTTTTAAAAGATTTTCTATAAGCTGCACAACATGTTCAGTGCCAGATATATTTGTCACCAACTTGCATTGCTGTTCTCTTGCAGAAAAAAACATATCTCCTCTGTATCTCACATACTGGTTTTTTGTTTTAAATACTGACCTCTACTAATTTCATCATCTTTTAAACATTTTTTACAGAGTAATAACCTAGATCTGGTGAAAAAGTAAAGAGCTTCTTACCATCCTGATCCAGTATTTTCCCCGTCTCTGGAGTTCAGCAGCAAGGAGCTGTTGCTGTTGCACTGCTTACTAGAGACACTGGAGGCTTTGGAAGCAGAGAATGTTTTATGTGGTTAAAATGTATCACCACTGATTATATTTCAGTCCCTCAATTCCTAGCCTTGATGCTCTGGAAATCAGCCAATCCAAGTGATAAAGAGGTTTGCAACAAGAAGTTGCAGAATTTCTGCTGTGAATCCTTCATGGAAATGTTTTCCTTCTTGATACTTGGTTTTTTTTTATATCCACTAAATGTTAAAATAAATCCTGGCTCCCTTTTCCCTCCTCCTCTTTTTTTTTTTTCTTCTTTTTTCCCCAAACTGAGATTCATATATTGTTCACAAGGGACTTTGGCATTTGCTATAGCTAGGCACAGTGCAGAAAGGCATCATGCCAGATTACGCATACATCTCAGCCAAGATACCTGAATTTTGACTTGAAACACACCCTGTTATTCCAAACATGGATCTTCCTAAGCCAAGCTCCTAACTGCCAAAATACACAGTGTTTTTGTGAGGCAGCCAAATGCACCTTCAGATTAGCTAAGAGCATCTTTTATGTGCAATGTGGTTGCTCTTTATTGGCTTTTTTTTTTTTTTTTTAAACACATTTTTCCCTAGGGAAGACAAGGGGGTGAGTTCCAAAGGGAAGAGATGATCAACTGGCACTTCTACTGCCACTCCTCTCAAGAACAAATTGCACACAGCAAATTTCACAGAAAATTTCCCTGCAATGCTACAACTATGATTAATTACTTAGTTAACATTGTAATATTCTTAATGTTCTCAATGGTAGCTCAGGATGTTTCTGTGTTTGGTGTGATAAAATAAAATTTAAAAAGCCCAAACAAAACCAAAGCAAACAAACAAAAAACCCCACAACCCCAAAACCTAATAAAGACAGTGCTGACTCCATGGACCTTGCTATCAAATAACACAGTAAGAGGTGACAAAGAGGGAGGCAAAGGGAACCAAGTCATATTACTGGCTAGTTTAACAGGTACTTAGAATAATTTCCAAGCTTTTTGGGCCTTGCAGTACAGGGGTTTTAAAGAAAGGATTATCAAGAGGCTATGGAGACTACCTTCGAGATGCTCCCAAGAAGAACACATATTGGAAAGCATACTAAAGTTCTCAAGAAGAAAGCATATTATTGTACTAAGACAGCACAAGACTGAGCCTGAAATTTTAATGAATAATGAAAGAGGATGAAGTGATGCTTCTGCAACAACTGAGAGTTTATAAAGGTCTAGAAAAGTGAAGACCATGTTCTGTGAAAGGAGGAAAATAAGTTCAGAAGAGATGCCTGTAGGTTTCTTCTATTCTGTTTGCAAAAGGAAACGATAATGATTTTCTCTGAATCTGAATGGGTATGAAAGTGCAGGACTGACCTAAAGAATGCAAGAAAAAGGATGCTGGACTAATTGACAAGCTTGTTTAATGGGTGAAGAAGAGCTGGATGGAAGATTCGAATGTTTGTTGAAACAGCAATGAACTTACTTTAAGAAATTACATTCAAAAATAAGATTTAATCATCAATAACACTGACAGTGTCGTTTCTGAACTTAGAGAAAGAACAAAGTAACAAATGACATGTGTTATGAACACCATGGCAAGATTAGCTTGTTTTCTAGAGTGACAAGGACGCAGCAGGAGGGGAGTCTAGAGGAGTAGCCTACAGGAGGCCTGTTTTAGCCATGTTGAGCTGTTGACATCTAGCTGAACAGCCACAAGAAGCTCTCTTTATTCCAGACCCTTCTTCTTCAGCCAGAGCTAAAAAAATCATTTGCAAGGCATCATGGCAAAGATGAATTTGACTTGTATTTACAGATGAGCTTGTCTGATGTAAATAAAAGGACCACAGTTCAATCCCTAAGAAAAATAGCAAGATGGAGTGGAAAGAGGCACTGAAAGGTTGATTAAGAAGATAGAAGGTAAAAAAATAAGCAAACCAGGTTCTAGAAAACCAAGAGAGACAAAGTTTCAGGAAGAAAAATGGACAACAGTATACAAGATAGGTTACAGGACAAAGAAAAGCAGTAGAGAGCCCTCGTTTCATTGTTTGGTCAGAAAGCTGTCTACAGATACTTTGTCTGGAGCAACATCAGCAGCATGGAAGGAGCAGAAGATGCACTCGTTGGTCAGTGCCCAGCGCCACACCAGAACTCTGGCAGTGTCCATAAACAACTCACACACTTGTATCAGGCACACTGCTAATGGGATTCCCATCAGAGAGGCTCCACATGTTGTATTTGTATCACTGAGACCCAACAGAGAATTCCGTGAAACAATTCGGTTGCAATCAATCAGGCTACATAGGTCTTTCTCTTTTTAGAAGTAAAAACTTCTCAATCAGAAAGTTTTCAGTCATCTTACTAGTTGACACAAGCATTTCCTGTAATCCTTGAAATTTATGAAACCCTTAGACTCACAAAGGTATCTGCTGGGATAGTGATCAGATGCCAAATATGAAGACATGCAGCCAAGTCGTGTTCCTGCATGTTTCTACACAAAATGTGTACGGGACAGGGTAGTATGGTCCTATGCATACATATAAACAATTTTCAACTCTGCCTTTTAGTCAGTGAAGCCAGAATACTTCTATTTTTTACTGAAAGGTAATTCAATTATTGAACATATACAAATTTCAGAATTAATCCTGTCACAGTCTTCTCACAATTAAAACATGCACCTCCCAAATTCAAGCACAAATATTGCCTCCTAAACTCAACTAAAAGACATTTCTATACAGAACAAATGCTATCGTGCACCTATTCAGGCAGAAAACAAAAATCAAGTTGACTAACTTACTTCAGCATTAGCACACCTGCTTCAGGAAAAAAACACCTTTTCCACTTACTTTGAACTCCTAACACAGAATAAGAAGTGCCCACCAAGGGAAAGAATTATGTACTGATAAAACCGCAAAAGTTTAATGTGAACTCCAACTTCCCCATCTACAAGCCTTAAAGATGATTTTTTTTTTCTCCCTTCAATTCTGGAAGGATCCACAAGCAACGGGAGCTTAAATTTTCCAGACAGGTCCAGAGTATCTCCTTTTTGTGAGGAAACCAATTTACTCCCAAGTTTGACTTAAAACCTGTAATTTAATCCTTGCTCACTGGTTACAATCCTATTGCCAGACTTTACCCCTATCAGCATATTACCTGCCACCATGAGCTCCATGCTTTGGAGGCTACTTCAAAAATAGAAATAAAGCTCTCAAAGGCATCTGATAACATTCTTTAGGCCCCTGTGGAAATGTAGTTAGCAGGCCACATAATTTAAATACTTATTTAGACAACATAAAGATGCCCTTGAATGCTCTGAATGATCAAGGAATGCATAATGAAGCTAAAAAAACTTAAGTTGGATTAAAAGTAACTGTCTTTTGTGACGAAAATTGGGTAGATATAGCAATACAAGTTATTTCACAAGTGTTCTTTGCAACATGTAACCATTCAGAGTAGAGCCCTCAATCTGCAACAACTGAACAGTTGTACTAACTGGCACCAAACATAAAGCAACCCATCAAAGAACTGAATTTTTGCCCTGAGAGAATTCCTTTTATTTTGGCATTTGATTGTTGTCTGGAGAGAAGAGTTTTAAAAAAATTCAGTTTTTCATTAAATGAAAAATCCTTGTGAATTAAAATGCAGAACTGTTGAGTCATTTTGGATTTGCTTGAGATGCCAAAAAGCCTCAGGGACACACAATTATGGCTCTCTGGGGCACTCTGTAAGTCTGTCCAAATTGTCCCCAGAGTTATGAAGTACCTTCTCTCCCTATAAGTTGTAAAAAATAAAGAAAGTATGAACAAATTGTTGTAAATAGATAAAAATAAACCACAGCTTGATAAGTAGTAAGACAAACACGTGCGATATTATTTGGCATCACAGAAGGAAGACAAACAAGATTATGTATGTCTGCAGGAATTCTAAAAGTTAGCCAACCAAAACAGATACAAAACCTCAAAGACAGCTAGACAAAACATGAAATTTATCAATAAAAGACTTTGAAATTATTTTTGTTTTTGCTGTGAAGAAATATGTCCAAAGTGTATTCTGAGCTAAAATGCTGTAATTCTGTGGGCTAAAAAAAATCAACTGAACACAAAAATTCTCCATTCCTTCAAAAATCTAACTAGAACAGGAACTCCAAAACCAAATGACACAACTATAAATGCCAGTATCAGCTCTTCATCATTCATCAGTTTCATCAGCAACACAGTAAAGCAACAGGATTTGCAGGAAAAAAAAAGTTGTATGAAAGAAAAACAGAGGAAGTAGAAAGATGGAAGAAGAGAGCTTGCAATGGTGGGGTAGGGTGCAGAGAGGGACAGAACTTTGCAGTATCTCAGTCTGGTCCATCTTCAAGACTGGCTGGATCTACAAATAAATAGCACAAAAAACAACCAACACCACCAAAAATCAAAGACTGATATGCCCACCTAGTCTGTTACTCTTCCACAAACAGTATTACTGCTCTTCCACAGCAGTATTTCACCTTGCAAGAAGCTTTATCAAAATCTCAGACATAAGATACATCCTGAAATCACTCACTCACAATTCATATATTAATATCAATGAAACTTTCCATGGGTAAAATCCTGTTCTTCAAGAGGACTTATAAAAGCACAGCCTCAAATACTTCAAACAATGTTCTGAAGCAGAAAGAAGATTAAGACATTCTACTGGCCTTGCAGGAAAGAAAACTTTTATGCAGAATTCTGCTTGTAGACATTTGGACCTCGCACAGTAGGAATGTAATTTCAAATCAGCAGAAATACATTCGGTTCTTATGAAATTGGTACAGCATCTACAGAATAGAAGAGGCTCCTTACCAATTAAAACCCTGCTCAAGCACTAACCAAAGATTGAAACATGGCCCTGGATGTTTAACATTACCCAGACCTAAACTGATGTGCCAGTTTACAGATTGTAACTGGAGCAGGCAGCAGTATTTAAATGGGCTGTATCAATACACAGAGGAGGATGGGCTGTCACTTTTCCCTTTGTTTTTGAGGAGCTGAAAGTGTGAGTTAAAGGTAAGAACAGCTGCAAAAGAAAGCCCATTACATTTCTGTAAAACAAAAAAAACCAACCAAAAAACAAAACAAAACAAAACAACAACAAAACAACCCACAAACAAAGAGAGAGAGAGAGAGAGAGAGAGACAGAGAGAGAAACAGAAAACCTCCTTATCTATCAGATGAAGCTGAAAAAACATATGAATGCTGCCTCCCAGAGTCCAGCTGCCAGGAACAAGTCCTTCTATTTTTACAGGGATTCAGTGGCCATGAAAATCTCCAAGGGCTGAGAAAAAATAACTACATTCTCTGTTTCTGCCACTGTTCAGAGGTGATCACACTGGACCACCCCAGCTACGTTACACATAGATTTGTGCCTGTGTATTGCCTAAACAGCACAGACAGTTATCAGCTTCAAAACAGAGCTGAATTCATATCTCTTTCTCTCTCTCTCTCTCTCTCTCAGCCGCACATGAATCCCTGCCCTCAAAACCCCATAAAGGAAAACAGTTAATAGACCCTCTCTCTGCACAGGCCCTGAGAATGCTAGAGAGACTTGTTCTCCCACCACTTCTCCACCTGGAGCAGCCAGGTGGGCTGTCAGAGCCACTTCAGCACTCCAGGGAAATGGGGCACAGAGCGAGATGCAGAGCTGCTCTGAGAGGGTGGGCAGCTTCCACTTTCTGTCATCAGTGTCAACAGAGGCAATGCCACTGTTTCTCTGCAGGCTGCAGCCAAACTACTCAGAGCAGCACAGCATTTCTTGATCTATCCACTGAAATTAGCCCACACTGTTGTCATATTCTCAAGCCAAAAGCAGGTGTTGAAGGAGTCCCATTAAAGGAAGTTTAGGGTATTTTCAGCACTCATCAGAGATCAGTATTTTGCAAGTTTGCAGCAATCCTTCCATCACAAAGTAGCTCAAGAGACATTTCTACCGAGAAAAAAAGCCAAGTACAAAGAGCATGATCCTATTATTTTAGGCACAAGGAAACAAAAAATTGCTTTTTCTCATCACTAGCGAAGATCAGACACAGCCTTTAAATACTGAGAGTACAGTCAGCGTAACTCAGCAAACAATTCGTTTCAGTCACTGAGAGATGTGGTTGCCAGGACGGCATTTCCCTTACAACCTTCCGAGGCCGAGGGGGCCCGAATTCCAGGCGGGAAGCGCGGCCGCTCCGCCCGCGGCCACCGGGGGGCGGTGCAGCACCGCGGGCGCTGCCGGCGGGCGGGCCGGGCCGGGCCGGGGCCGCGGCGGCACCTGCGGCACACACCGCAGGGCACCCCGACAGCAGCATGGGCAAGAACGGCCCCAACACACCCTGCCGAGTGCTTAATAAGGCAGCGTTTTCATGGAAAGAGCCTACGTAATGCAGACACTAAAAATAGCCGATTAGTATTCGGCCTGCTATGTAACAACATTAGCTGTGTTGATGTAATTACCTTTTGTTTCCATGTGAAATTACACTTAATAGGATTTTACTGGATCATAAAAGACATTTCATTCTGCTGCAATACTCTGCCTAATGCCAGTCTCAAACAGTAAAATACAGAAGTGGAGAAAATGGAGGAGCCCCCAAGGAGATTCTCAGGGCTTTGATTTTCAGGTTACTATAGATAAAGGTGACCTGTATCTGCTGGACTTCCTTGACCGTGACCACTCTCCAAAACAGTCCTGAGGTGGATGGTCCTGGAAAGCTCCAGATGAAACAGGAGGCAGAGCAGAGTACTACTGCAAAGTCATATGGACAAGAAAATGCTCAGAAAGGCACCGGATGTTGAAGGCTCGTATTTCTGCGTGACACAGTACCTGTCAGACACGGGGGCAAATCTCAAGCAACAGGGCCAGGAGAGTGCCAAACTATTCCAGCGTAAAAAGCTCAGCAACAGATATAACCTACTCTGAAAAGCAACACGTGGGTGTGCACAAGTGGTTCTCAGGGAAGGGACCAATCTTAAGAAAGAAATGAAAAGTATTTGAACAGCACTTGTTCAGGTACCAGACTCTATGAAGCAGGTGATGCTGATTTAAACCCACTTCCAAATGAAGAGTCATGAGCAAGAAATCAGCAGGCAAATGACTGCTAGAGATCTGTGAAAACTTGAGAAGTGTAGGTGTACACAATACGCATCTCCAGCATAGGCTGAGCAAAAAATGGACCTGCACAGTGCTGAAAGACATATGCAAGCTCAATATCCCCCTTAGCATTTTGTGAAAAGACACAGCAAGTGGTCAGACGGCTGAACAGAAACAATCTCTGGAAATGACAGATCATTTGAAAAACTGATCATAGCACTGGATGACAGTCTGGCCCACTTGTGCTAAGAATACAAGAAAGAAGAATAGGGAAGAGCTGATTTTAGTGGCAAGGTTTTTGAAAAGATTCTAAAAACTCTGCACAAGCTTCTGAAGTAAATTCTTTAACCAAAGTATTATCCATGTCCCAAAAAGGAGAAAACTGATTTACGGAATGGACTGCTGGCTTAAAAGACAGAGGAAGAGTGCGGTTATGGCTTTATCCTAAACTACTGAGGGCCAAATATAGTGAGATCAACAGTGAGACCGAATCTTTCACTCATTTTGCCAAGCTTAAAACCTGTCCATTTCACACAGGATCACAAGATGGATTATTCCATGTCCTGAGCAATAGAAGGCTCCAACCTAGGAAAAAGTGAATTCAAGTGTCTTACAGTAAACTATATTAATCTGTGTCTTTAAAACAAAAGAAGTTGATGAGAGGAATAGGTTATTTCCCTCAGCTCTGATGCACAGAGTTGTCAGTCGAATGGCCAAGAGCTTCGAAGTACAGACACACACAAATCAGAGTGACAATCTGCTTTTACACAGATACTCTTGAGCTAACAGGCACATGAAACAGGTGCCTTGTGACCAACACTGGTCCAAGCACAGGTCTGCAAACGGTTTATGCTTACATAAACTATTGTGGGGGGATGACCCCAGTCAGAAGATCAACACCCATACCGCTGCCCACTCACTTCCCCCCTCTCAGGGGCACACAGGAAACAAAATGAAGAACAAAGCAAGGAAACTTGTGGATCAAATAAAGACAGTTTAACAGGTGAAGGAAAGAGGGGACACACCACCCCCAAAAGCAGCAAGTGACTCAAAGTCACTCACTACCTCCCACAAGTGTGTATACCCTTCAAGCAACAACCACCATGGAAAACACTCACACACCCCCGCACCCTCCTTCTTCTACCCCCAGTTTCTATTGCCAAGTAAGCAGTTGTAGCTGTATCCCATCCCAACCTCTTCCCCACCTACTTTCCTACTGAATTTGAGGGGAGATGGAGAAACAAAGACCTTTGTGCTGTGCAAGCACTCTTCAGCAATAGCCAATTAGTGCATTATCAACACCATTTTAACCACGTATCCAAAACACAGTACCACACAGTACTGTGAAAAAAAATTACCTACATCCCAGCTGGACACAGCACAACTATTTTGCAAGAAAGTTGACCGCAGGACAGGCAACCAGAAAAAGAGAGCAATCTGGATAATATGGACAGCTTCGTGTTAGACAGGTCTTAACCTGTCTAATTGTCTTAAGAGAGAATGTTGCAACCTGCCTGAAGCCACCACAGATGGAGTCGGTGTTAACTCAAAAGACTCTATGGAGAAATAAATTATTTAATCAGATATAACTTCATACATGAACATTAAACAACTTGCTCTTTGTCGCCAAAGCATTGCTTACTTCTCAAATGGAATGTTTCTAGTGGTTCTCTGGAGTCAGCTAATAGGATGATGTAAGAGCTACAGCTGGGAAAGAAAAATGAGAAAGAAAAGTGATCAATAAGGTAGCAAAAACCCAAAGCCAAAATCAAGGCTGCTTGACTTCTCTGGACACATCTTCCAGATGAAAAGTGATCACTGCTTGTAAGGCCATGTTTTTCAGGCTAGAAGGAAGTGACTGAACAGTGGAATAGTGGTTGAGTAGCAAAGTAAAAAACATTTTGCAGTGAAGCATGAGACAAAACAAGAATATACTGTGACTGGTGCATACAGTCATTACACTGCACTGGCAGAGGAAGAAAGGGATAATATGCATTTATAGTAATTTAAATTAATACCCAAATTTTAGCAGTGTAGCTGAAATTTAATGTTGGGTGATGAGTAACTTAATGAACTTATTACTGGTCAAGCTGAACTGCAGCCACAGCTTAAGTTCATTAATAGCTTAATCATCCAATGATTTTAAGGCATCCAGAGGTAATTAGGGCCTAGGTATTCTTCCTGGCCAAATTCTTTGCTGCCATAGCACACACACAGTCTCAGTAGTTTCAGCTGTGTTTCACTTGTTGCTATGTTCCAATTGTTTACTCAACTGAAAAATATGGTGTTGGTGAGATCAAGAGTGACCTGCCAGGAAAACTAAAATAACCAATCTTTGAAAAACTAAGGACTGAGAAATATACAGAGAGAACGCCACACATTGCAGAACGATGTCTTCATCTCTCCCTTTCTTCTTTTGGCAAATGTCTCTTCAGAAGATGAAACCAATGCTCACACACACCTATTAAAGAAGCCTTGATGCTATTTGCTTACCTGCAAAACACTATTAACATGCTTTCCCCAGTGATGCACAAAACTCTGCAAAACCTAACTAATCTCTCTGAAATTTTACAACTAAATCACAGCACTACTGTTTTCCACTACTGACTTATACATCTAGTGCATTCCTGAAGAGCCTGTTTAATACTACTGTTAAGAATTACTGTATTTCAAAAGGCAGGGAAAGGAAGGTCATATCTGAACATAAATGAAGAATTATTTTCAAAATATTACATAGCAAATATACAGTAGCCACATTGAATGTTTCTTTTTGTCAGATCAAAAGGTGTTGACTGGAGCTGGAAAAAATAAACAATTTTCTGTTGTATGTAAAATAAGTACCACAAAGACTTCATAAACCAGAAAATTTACTAGAAATTAAAGACAGACAAAGTATTGGAAGATTCTGCCCTGATGACGTGCAAAAACTGTGACTACTAAATTTAACAGCACCCTAAAGTGGCACCCAGCAGTGCTCTCTACATTACATTTGTTTAATGTTGCCTTTTCAGCCTCTACTGCATAAGCTTCAGTGGGAACAGACCCAAATACCTCACACAAGGGGTTGAAGATTCCATAAGTCAGACATCTGAACAGTAAAAACATGATTGGAAACACCTCCACATTGCACCTGGTTGCTGCACATACTGCTTTACAGCAGAGAAGCCTATCTCTAAAGCCATCTTCTTGAATAAAGAACTTCAAAGATCCAATGTTCAGACTTGATTTTTAAACCAATTAAAACCCTCTGTATGATAAATATAATACTTCCTATCTTGGTAAGTCTTTTTTGGGCAGGAGAGGGAAGGAAATGTAATCATTTTCATTATTTACAAGAATTACATGTAATGTTTCTCTCGCCAACAAAATAAAGCTTCCTGTATATATAAATTCCCTTAAGATAGTATCAGCCTTTGAATCTGCTATAAATAATTTGACCACTAATTGGAGAAAAAGCCACAGCATGTCCACATAGTTTACAGGAACTATTAAAAACAACAAATCAGACTAGTCTGAGTAACAAAATTCTTTCCACAGATCTAAGTATTTGAATTTTTTCTTTGCTATGTCTTTACAATTAAACTAACTACATTTGGATTATATTCTGATCTCTTATAATCTGAAGGGAATTGTTGACACCAGTTTTACATTCTGTCTCTTTCTCTCAAAACAAGGTAGTTCTTTACTTCAGGAAAACCAGTCTCAGAAAAGAAAGTTATACTTGGCATACTCCCATTGGAAATCTCTTCTGCCCACTTTTCAGCAGGCTGCTCTCAAAACTTTACTGAGCCCTCTGAACACAGGAGAATCTCCAGCTAACTCAGTCCTGATTTAAGAAGAAAACTGAATATATTTCTGTGGAAAAAACCAAAACCATATCATCCTCCCCAGCCCAAGGACCAGAGCTCAATCCCATCAACTGAAATTAGGATATAACTGTAAAATACATTATTCAGATGCAAACCCTACTTTGTTTTCCTGAAGAGTTTATTTTTAGCTAAATGATGGGTGTACCTGAATTAGAATTTTGCATTGCTTTTGTACTATTTGCGATTATAGACATAAGTCTGTGCAAGTGCCAGGGCCAGATGAAAACTGAGGGCAGTGTGCCTCTTCTTACAGACACTTGCAATAAAGAAAGACAAGCCCAAAAGTGAAATATAGTGGCTAGGACATTAATCTAGGAGTTGGAGAGCTAATTTAAATCCAAAAGCAACTAACTGAGATGAATTGCCATTCTCTGCCTTTATTTCACCTCCTCAGCCTTCATGGGAAGGCCTCTCGCTGCATGTGCACAGCATACTGCATAGAAGGCCCTAATCTCGGTACAGAATGCTAATCCACATTATACAATATGCAGTTAAAAATATGAAGGTGACCTCCAACTTTCTCCACATGCTTTCACACAATTTAATTTCTGTGAGATTAGGATACATACATTCATATTGTGTCACACAGTGACCATGGAACCTGTCCAACTTTGTCACTATGACCTGTGAAATTGGTCCAAATCTCTGAATGTATTCAAAAGATAAGCCCAGAGCCAAGTCCCTCCATCTTCACTGCTACTAGAACCGCAAAATTGATGATAGATGCCTACATATCTTCAAATTTGTAGAGTTAAATGCAGGTTTACCACAAAGTTTGAACCAAAACAACTTTTGCAGTTGGATAAAAAAACAGAAAACAATTTCACCAGAACAGGCAGATGCTTGAATGGTAACCTTCACATTTTCTGACGACTAAATACATACTAAATATTGTATAAAGTGGCTAATACAGTCTCCCGAGCCAAGGGACTTTTCTTACTGTGAAGATGAAGTGAATCATCTGAAATTGTTCAGATTCTCATTCTATCCAAAATAAAGGCATGGTTTTCATACTTTTCTCCCTTTATTTGTAACATTATCCTTTGGGCATCTACCACAACATGGACAAATCTGTAGCAATGTAAAAGACTGTCAAACTCTGTGTAACTGCACAGATATCTTTAACAGGCATTAAAAAAAAAAAGTGAAATTGTAGTCACAAAAAACAGGAAAGAATAAGGAAGCCTGTAACCTGAAGCAGTCTGATGACATTATCAAATGAGACAAGAATGGTTGTTTTATGTTTTAACTGCCGTATGTGCCTGCACAGAGGTGTGAGACAAATCACTACTCTTCAGTGAAAAGATCCCAACCACAAAAGTGGAAAACCACTCTTTCTGTAATAGAAGTTTGATAAGAATGAACATAAAATAGGTATTGTCTGATACACCTTGTAAGCAAAGCATAATTGTTGCAGTCTGTAACCCAAGACAATCACTCTTTGAATTACTGTGTTCACGCATTTTCACCTAGTCTCTACATTTTCTTACTTAGACAAAAATTACAATTGCTGATTGATAACAACACAATTTTACCAAGCTGCCTTTTCAAATTCCATCTTGCTAGAAAATGACCCAATGACTCAGATTGTTTGAAAAACTGAATACACAGAATTATCTCTCTGAAGAACAGGAGTGCAGCCATCACAAAGGTTCTTTGAATACTGCCTGATTTATACTGTCCCTCACCCTACTGCACAACGACTGCCTACTTTGTAGTACTCCAAACCTATAGGAACTGGAAACACTGGGAGTCCAGATAGCAAACAGTGCAGAATGCAAACAGGTTAAAAATCACCTGAAGAGCTCAAGGTAGGTGTTAGGCAGGCAGGACAGGCAATCTTGTTATCTTTTTAAATTTTATTTTTAGAATCACAAAATAGTACTTGCTTGCTTTGGCATACAGACTCACAGAAGTGTAAAAGTGCTTAAAACTACATGCCCTGCTTGCGCCATTTTTTTAATGAAATAAAGGTAACATTCATTTTCTGAAAAAAAAAGGTAATGTAATTATGTCAGGTCTCTGGTTTACAGCCTTACGTAAAACATGGCTTTCTGTTATTATTAAAGTGCTTCCTTTTAACAGAGGAGGGGAAAGGTATACTTTAAATACAGGGTTACTCATTCATGTTCAACTAGAAAGAAAACAAACAAACAAACAAAAGCAAAGAACACACCACTCCCAAAGCCCCAATCCCTAACTGTAATACAACACACTTATAAAGAAAAGGACTCTATTTCAAACTATGACAAACTAAAGACCAAGTCAGTGTCTGTGCTGAATATAAGGTTAAAAATGAAACACAGCCTAAAGCCTTCAAGACAAGGGCTCCACAATAATCAGCACTACATAAGCCATCAACATTTCTTCCCACAGAGTTTAAAATTGAGAATTTTAGGGCCTAGAGATTGAATTCATTGGAATTAGCAGAGTTTTCAATGGCTTTGGATTATGTCCTAGAGAAATAAGCAGGCACAGGCAGACTGGCATATAAGACAAGGTAACAGAAAAACACATTAACAGTAAGAATGAGTATACTTTATTTCCTAAGAAACAATTTGCACACCTGCTTTATTTCAAAATCCTAATACAATTATACTGCAGGCTACATTTGCATGCAAGAGGCAGCAGTTTCTTTGAACTGAAGATCTTTAGCTTATTTCAAGATAAAACAGTAAAACCAAACATAAAAAGTAATAATAAAGGTATTATAACCCACAGGGACTTGGTAATTTTGTAAGCAAAGAACAAAATATCACCATTTTTATATGAACTGTAATGAAAAAGATTAGATACATTAGTCATAACTGGCAAAAAAATGCAAGAATACTAAGTTCTAAATATTTTTTTACAAGAAATCACTATTTGAAGTCTTTAACCTGATGATTAAGTCTTTACACTGATGATAAAATATAATTTCACCCATCATTCAATATTACACTTACTTATAGCTAATGCATTCCAGAGGCATAAGCATGGACTCTGTGACTCCTAATCCTCCTTTCAGTCTTGTTTCTTATGATTTACTTAAAAGAGGGACATATTTCATGGGCATGCTTCCAGCGATCCAATTATAAAACACACACGATTGTAAAAGTTGACAGAAAGTATATGTTACCCTATTACACCATTTTTCTTCTTTTCCATTTCCCAGCAAAGCAACCTTTATATTCTCAGAAAATACATCTATTATATGTATTTTTGTTAAGTGATCTTTTATCAGTGCAACACTTTATTAGTTAATAGGTTTCTGTGCCACACTGTTTGCATATGTGGCTTACAATTTAATGAAAAAAATGTTTTTCACCAACTAGAGAGAAATGTAACTAAATATTTTAATAACTATCTCTCAAAGACCACCTGTTGGTTTAAATTGCTCCAAAGACTTGAGAAAAATGAAATGAGCTGGTAATTTGTTTCCATTTTAAAGATCTGTTCAAGAATAAACATGGTTTGGTACCTGATCCTTCACAGTCTCCTGCAAGATCCTCACAGGGAATGCGATGAAATATGGGCTGGATGAGCAGACAGTGAGCACTGAAAACTGGCTGAAGGGTCAGGCCCAGAGAGTGGTGGCGGATAATGGGGCAGAGCATGCCCTTGGCAGGTCTGCAGATGCTAAAGAACTGGGAGGAGTGGCTGATATGCCTGAGGGTTGTGCTGCCATCCAGAGGGACACTGACAGCCTGGAGGAACCTCAAGAAGTTCAACAAAAGGAACTGCAGATCCCTGTGTCAGAAGAGGGACGACCCCAGCAGCTCACACATCAGTTTGTGCTGAGGGCACTCAGCTGGGAAGAAGCGGCTTTGCAGAAGAGCCCTGGGGATGCTGACAGACACCGATACGCCCCTGTGGCAAACAGGAGCAGCACTATCCTGGGCTACGTCAGAAGGAGCATTGCTGGCAGGTCAACAGAGGGGATCTTTCCCCCTCTACTCAGCCCTGGTGAGGCCACAGCTGCAGGGCAGTGTACAACAGAAACATGGGGCTGCTGGAGAGAGTCAAGAAAAAGGCCAGGAAGAAGACAGGAAAGGGAATTCGTTAGTATGTAAAATGACTGAAGAGGAGCAGATGTAAAGACAATGGAGACTTACCAGTGACATCCTGCACTGTTATCCAAGTATTTGAGGATAAGCTCTCCTTGCTGTGTGAAGCTATGGCCACACAGAGCATGCAAATACTAATAAATGCTATAAAGGTTATTGGAGTGTGTGTGTCCTGTGTGCCTATGTTTTAATAGGTGCACTCGTCAAAGGAGACAGATAAGAAGCACTTTATGTGGGAAATGAAGTGACTGGTAAGTAATATTATGAATTTGTAGTAGCAATGCAAGTTTAATCAAAAAAGTCTAATAACACATGCCTCCAAGTTTCACCCTTCCTGAAAGGAAACAACAGCTACATCAGTATGCTAGAAGACAAGAAATCTGAAATTGCGTAACATCATATTAAGGCTCTCTGAAGCAACTGCTATTAAGAATTTTTCATATTAATATTGCCTTTCAAAACTAGGACCTAGACTGTCCTTCACCCTGAAGCCAAACAAAAGCCCTTGTTCAGATAAATAAACCTAAGAAGGAGCCCTAGCAAAATGCTAAAATGTACTACGAAAGCATTTAAGCTTCCACCTGTCAGAACACAATTATATGCTTCAATTTGCTCTTAGCCCCAAGTTCTGCAAGGCAGTGAGGACACATCTTGTAAATTCAAGAACTTCCATGCACATCAGAGCCCTACCTCAAAAGTCAGGAGGCAGGTCTAAGAAATAACCTAGTCCTGTCATTTTGGGAAATATTTTACCTTTTACACTTTGGATTAGGGTAAATCAAATTTCACTTTATGAAACCTAACTGCTTAATGGCTAATGTTGATATTGACACGGAACAAACAAGTAATTGAAGTAATCTGTCCTCAAGTATCATTACTGCAACAGCCTGCCACAGCCATCCATCCAGGTTCCTACCCTGAAAAAAACAGAGACCTAAAAAGCATACTCTGTATGAGGCCAAGATTAAGTCAAACATGTTTCTAAAGACACCACATTGCTTTGCATTTCAACCAACCTGAGTACGCCAACCATCAAAAGGGAGGTTTATGATCAGCTCCTCTCCTATTCTCACATCCCTGCTCCTGTCTTTTCATCAAATTTGCTCACTCTTCAGCAATATGAATGCTAGATCAGTTCACCTATCTGAAAGAAAGTATGCAATTCCATTTGGGAAGAAAACTAATTCAACTTTCTATAAAAATCAGCAAGTTGATCAGCTTAGCCTCTGGTCACAAGATCATCAGCAGCAACACAAGGAATGTGGATAATCCCATTTCACCATCAACCTGCAGAGGAGACATGCTTAGAATTGCATCTAAAATTTCCAGTGTACCATTTATTCTCGTGAGCTGATGACTATTCACATGGTTTACAACTTGTCTACATGTATGTTTTATCACTGTTACTGGATACATCCCCAGAACCCTTATAGAAAGATGAGTAATGCTATTATTCCATTATACATAGAGAGAAACAAGTTGCAGTAAGAGTATTGCCCAAGGTCACAAGAAAAACACAAAACCTCTTTCCACTCTATCTTCAAAAGGAGTAGTCCTGCGATACTGTCCTGAGATTTTATTCCCTGTCTATGCCCAAAACATTTCTTTACACTAGGCCAACTTTAAGAGAAGAATCTAGAAAACGAATATAAAAGCATAATAAAGTGAAGATTGAGTAATACTTTCTCTGCTCATTTCCATCACTCTTTCAAAGACTAGCCATCTTCCTGGAAAATGCAGGGAAGCTAAGCAAAGCTGACTTTGCGACAGAAGAAATTTCTGGCATATGAGGAAACTTGGTCAACATTTTGATGCTCAAAGTAGCACTTCTACTGTTAGATACTCTTTTCCCTACTACAAAAAGAATTAGTCACAAATATGTTCTGAAATCTCTCAAGCAAAGTTACAGTCAGCCTAACTGCAGATACCTTGCTTTGGGAGTAATCCTGGGAAGATAATAGCCAGGTGCACTTAAGAGCAGGTGCAGGGGAGAAATTATGACCACTTCTTTATTAGAGTTGGAAATGGCAAACCATTCCCACAGTCAAAGTGACGTCAAGCTCAGGAATTGGCCACTGAGAGGCCAGGCTCTTCATACTTGAAGAGAGGAAGATGATGTGGACATCACCTGGATTTACCAAGAGCAAATTGCATTCAACTAACCTGAATGCCTTCTGTGTGATATGGCTGTGAACCCCGTGGACAAGAGGAAAGCAATCATATTGCACAGCTGGACATTGGCAAGGCTTCTGACAGTCTCCCACATAATCCTAAGAGTATAAAAGGTTGCAGTGGTGTAACAAAACCACAGCAAATTAAATCAGTTAACACGAACTTTAAAAAGAAGCTCAGGAACAGGTTTTCCAAGTGGTATATACATCTTTTGAGGTCTGTGAGAACAAGATATTTGCCACTACCTCTAGAAAGAAAGAAAACAAACTCGTCCTATGTTTAAGGTCCCAAAAGGCCAGACAAAAGGAAAAAGTCCATGTAAAATCCACACATTTATTCCCTCAAACCTTATTACACAGGGGAAAACGCAGCTTCCTAACAGTTTAAGAACTTTTTGCAAACAGGTTAGACTTTAAATAATAACTTCCCCTCCCTCTGAAATTAGTCCATTAAGAGGCATACATAGTCAGGAATTCAGGATTGAGAAAATGAAGGAACTGGTATTATTTCAAGTTCCCAACAATCCAATGTTTTTCATCTGCAACCAACAATTAATTTTATTGAAAATGCAAACTTAGTGAAAGTAATGTAAGAATTTAAACTCTTGCTATTGCTATACATGGCATTAATACTGTACTTGGAGGCAACTCTATGTCATAAAACACATTTCTTCATAAGATCTGATGTTCTTACCTGTACTCTTTATATTTTCCTGTTCCACAACAGAAAGGAGAGGAAGGAAGAAAATAAAAGCTTCCTGATTATCTGAAATACCAATATCAATTCCTGTTTCCCTTATCAAGTGAAAGTGCTGATGAAACACAATAGAAAGGGAGGCACTTCAAGTCTCAGAAAGACAATGTTGTCACTCAAATGACAACTGGAGACTAGTCATAGCATATAATGGGTTAGTGACATGAAAAAAATCATGACTGAAGTGATTGCATTGTTCTCCCTACATGCTTCAAGTTGTACAATAACCTTACAGATCATATGGTAGGCAATAACAAAGAAAAACTATTATTTCATTTCTGTAATCTTGGTTTAGAGTCCTTGGGAAGAAATTCTACTTTTAATGTAGTTTTTCTTTGCAAAGTGGTATGAAAACTGCTTGAATCTTTACATAAATGAATGGCAACTTGCCTGACATAAAGATTACAGCAAGAAGCCAAAAACTCTGTATCTCAGAATAAGTATGTTGAAACAAATCAGGTGAGACCATTATGTTTTACCTCTGTTTTCAGGGGACATCCATACATACAAACTTTGGAATGAGCTTTTTTGAGGTTGAAAAAAACAACCACACCTCAGAAATGTTTGTGCAAATGTACATTTGCAAAGGCTTATGTCTAAAGTGTTCATGTGGCCATGTAGAAATTACTCATGCCTTCTCTGCGAAAATATAAAAAATAGCAAGGTGAAAACAGCATTATTTGTGTCCAGTCATACACAGTGAATTGTAAATAAATAAAGAATTTAAACAACAGAAAATCCTGAAGAACTTGTTAGATGCACTACGACTTTGATAAAATTAACTCACAGTTAGAATATCCACAGCTTGAGGAAAGTAAGAGCAACCCCTATTCACTCTAAATACCTAATATTGCCCTTTTTGGTGGTCTCTTTAGCTTCCATATCCCTCACTTGAAGGTATGCAGTAGAAGTTAGTTCAGTGAGCCAATGAGTCCACATGTCTCAGAAAAACACCAGTGTCCATGATACCAATTACATTGAAAAAAGAAAATCAATCTCTGCATCAACATCTGTGTATGTTTTTAGAGCCCACTATTCCAAGGAGTCAACCACAAAAGTTGCTTTTGCTGTTCTTGTCTTGTGCAATATTTGGCCAGTTTGTATGTGGAGATTCATGATGGAGCTTCATTTCAGGCAGAGCCTTCAGAGGAAACCAGCGAGTCTACCGCTGTGAGTATACCAAAAGAACAGACAAAACCAAACAGCAAGAAGAAAAAGAAAAAACCTACACAATTCTATTTCTAACAGAATCCAGAACTCAAACCCACTGCATGGAAAAATCTGAAAAAAAAACCAAAACAGATTCTGGCCCTCTCATCTTGCAGGACAGGTCTTTTCCTCCCGTTTGGCTATCCAAGTCAAAACCTTTAGAAGGCTGAGTTGAACAATCATGTTTTCCACTCCAGAACCCTAAAAGAGCTTCCACCTTTCTGTGTATTCCTACAAGCAAGTTCTCTGCTCCTTTCAGCAATCTTCAGCCTATGGGTTCCTTCAGTTTCTTCAAGCTTCATTGTTCCTCCCTGCTTGCCCTACCTCCACCCTAAAAGCTTCTCTGGGCATCATGGCTCTGTTGCTTTCAAAAAATCACTCATCTCTCCCTTCACAGCACAGCAGCCAGGACAGTAGAACAAGAGAACCATTCTGCTGCCAAGCCACTCTTTGTTTTGGTTTTTTTTAAGGAAGAAAGCAACACAATGAATGGTAAATGCACAGTAAATACAACTAAACAAAGCTATTTGTTACAATGTCGTGCTCAATAGTTAAAAGTATACACATATATAGAAATTAAAGTTAATTAACCAGAGCTAGAACAAGCAACTGTAAAAACAATGTAACTTACAGAAGAGAGGCCACTACCAGCAGTTTCGTTGTTTTCAGACTACACTGCCATCATCATACCTCAAATTAGACATGCAATTATTATCTAGAATGGTGTTTTGGGAAAGTATTTCCTTCATGGTGGTAACAATCAAACACCCATCAGTAACTGGTTCCTCATCAAGCTGTTCTACTCAAGTCAGGAGCTCCACACTATGAGCCTGAATAAATTAGCCAGATATGCTATCAAAAATTAATAATGCCCAGAAATAAACTGAGAACATCTGATGCCACACAGAATCATTAAGTAAATAAACAAAGCAACAAGTATTCCCAAAGGTTCTTATAAAATATTTTTAATCTTGCAAATACTACAGGAACAAACATTTAAAAAACCCAAAATGCAAACAGCTGTTAGGGAGAGACTGTTAGCAAAAAAGAAATAATAGAAAGCATCAGCTCAAATACAACAGCCAGATTTGTCCAAACAAGGTGGGATGTTACAGCCCCTCAAAAATACCACACCCCTCACTCCCCTTATTTAAGCAATGCATTTAAAAAAAAACAAAACAACAAAAATACAACATATGTTGGTAGCCTGAGAGCTAAAACATATAAAAATTTTAAGTACTTCATGTGTGTCATAGGTACTGTGGCCTGTAGATCAGAAGGTATTACTATACAGTGGTACTTCTATAATAAACTGGCCTTTCTAGATGTGCCACACATTTCTCACTTGATCAGAGAAAATACTATTTACTACCTGCACAAACTAACTTGAAAAGATGCACTCAGTTTTCTATTCCTGAAACACAGAAATAAATGTGCAGTCACTTGAAAAGCAGATTCCATAAGAAAAAGAAACAGGTTTTTCACCCCTTTCAAGACACAACGGTACAGTGCCTTGTATTTCTCTGCACGGAAAAAAAATCAGAGCCCTTATTTAATTAAAAGGAAGAGATTCTGAAAGAACATGCTGTTGGCTGACACGACAAAGTCACACTACAGACCACACTCCCAAGACTGTCAGCCAACTCACATTCACACAACTCAGAAACTTCCATCTTCCTTGCAACTTCAGGGTTTTCAGAAGTGCGTATTTGGGATTTATGACTTTAAATCACTTAAGAACTTCAGAAAGTGTTGCCCTGCCAGAACAAAAATTATGTATAAACCTCGTAAGAGAAGTGCATTCTTGCAAATCCTACATCTTTTTTGCTCACCACATTTTCCCTCGTTTCACACAAGGCGCATTGCAGATCATGGCATGAGATACCAAAACAAGGCTTTGGATTTGTTAGAGGAGTTTGAGAGGACAGAGCAAGAGGGAGGGGACAAGAGAACAAAGAAAAATAATTTAAAAATAAGCATCATGAAAGAATTGATGAGATTATATAAATTGGAAAAAAATTAAAAACTAAGGGCCTTGGGTAGGTACACCCAACCTCAGAAAAATAAAAGGGAAACAGATGTGCAATACAATGTCTTGTAAAAAAATTGATGTGAGCAACAGTTATTTAAAGCCAAACAGAATGCCTGAACAGCCCTAGCACAGACACACACTAGAGGAAAAAAGTGCACAAGCGGAAAAAGAAGTATTTCTTAAAAATTGAAATTTGCAGCAGACTAAGGTTTCAGCTGTCATATGGTTGCAGAAACAAACTGATTTAGGCTCATGTGCATTGAGACCATATATACAGGGCCAGAGAATACAGTGTGGCACATTCCAGCTTTCCGCAGCAGGAGTTTGATGCAGCTAAGCCATGACAAAAAGGCTCAGAGAGAACAATATTGCAGAAAATGGGATAAAGTAACACAGAAGGGGTTAGCTGCCTGCCACAAGCCCAATGGAGAATTGAAAGAAAAGTCTGCAGGGACAGCAGCTCTCACTGGCAAAGGAAATTGCATTGTTCAAAAGGGTAAAGTTTTCCAAAACACTTATGCTAGACCCAAAGGAATCGTTATTCAAACAATAAATCGTTTACACTGTAAAAGCCTGAAAACAGCATTTGGTGTACTGATGTATTTTGTATTTTGATGCTCACAACATCCCAAATAAGCACCAATCAGTCTTCAGCATCATAGATTTGGTTCACATTCTACAAACAAGACATTCAAAAATAGTTTAGAATTGCAAATAATTTCAAAATTGTTTGGCTTGCATTCATCTTTTTGTCTGCTTGTTTTAAGTAATTAATTTTCAAGTCATCTTTCCTTAGAGTCATCCCATCTACTGCACTAACCAGGGGAGTTATGTAGTCTTTGTTGTTGTAACAGGAGTTACTCAAAAGATGCATCTTCTCCAGGATCAAAAAAGCACAGTTCCAACAGAGAAGCAGAATTGAATATACTTCATCCCATATCGTTTTAAGCAGCATTTACGCACAGGACTGCACGCCTGACTCCAAGCACTCTTTACCCAGTCAATAGCAAAAGTCAGATGTCACACAACATACTGGTTTTCCATGAAAAGACACCTCGAGAAATTGTACAGTTTAGCAAACACTTCAAACCATGACTGAAGCCACATCTAAATGATGCAAAGAGTATCACTATCTGTGGGAAATGGATTTGTAGAGAATTCTCAAAGCCTGACAGAAGGCTCACAAAATATGCATCTGTATGGAAACCTTGAGATAGAAAATGCTGGCTTAGAAATGCCATGGAGCAGGACAGACATTCCTGAGAGGGAACTGGAACTGGAAGCAAGTTTCAAAGGATGGCCTTGCAAACAGGTGCCTTGCAAACCGACTAGATACTTTGGAGAAACAGAACTATGAAAGATGCATTGTGTTAGGACCCACGAGAGGTCATTTTAGACGATTGGCTTTAAGGCATTAACAGCACTGTGTGGCAAAAGGTGATAGGCCAAGAACTGCTTATAATGCATTGTAATTAGGAAACTACAATTCTTCTGATTGTGACGGTGTGAATTCTAACATCTGCACTGTTTCACCCTTCACCATGAGACTGCAAATGGAATAAAAGTTTTTAAAAGGCCCCTCAGTTGTCCCATCTCTGGGTCAGGTAAAGGGTATAATCCAACAACCATCCTACCCAAATTGAGCACTATGGATCCTGTTGAAAACTCAGGGAAATTTTTTCCATAAAGCATCCCAGATCACAAAAGTAAGTAGAAAACTGCCTTCAGTATTAGACCTTATAGGACTAAACACATGGCCGCAGGCCTAGGACAATTCTTTAACAAGCAGCAAGAAATTATGGAATGTACTGATTCAGGGAAAGAAAAAAACCAGTGTGTTCTCTGCCAACCCATTGGCTTGAAACCTTTGAAACACTTTATTCTATAAGGTAACAGCAAATGGGGAGCACAGGGTTACAAATGCACATCAACTTCTGTTCTGGAAGACAGAAATCCTCACTCACTGTACTGCAAAGGCTGTTAGAGCTGTTCCAGCCCTAGAGCAAACTGACAGAGCATTAGCTCTAACTTACCCCATTTCACTCATCATCACAACCTTGTCTATGCTGGCTATTTTATCACTGGCCAGGAAGAGACTAAACTTCTGTCAGAGGCCAACCTCTGTCAGCAGCTGCCAGAAAGCCACAAGAATTTCTGTAACACCCTTAATCACTTGTGTTTCTTTTCATGTTCCAGGAGTACAAGCCTTTCTACATGCTCATGGGTCCTCTCCAACAAACAACTATGGGGAGATAGCAGAACCTGACATGAGACCCCATCTTTATTGTAGTCACCAGTCACTCCAATGGACATTCCTCTATTTGCTTATCTAATTAATTTTTCACAAGAGGCAACAAGGTGTTTTGGTGTTTTTTGTTATTTCTCTTTTTCTCCTCAATTATTACCATTTGAGCAGGTGCACATTTCCACTTAAATTAGCACAAAACATGAAAACAGATTATACCTGCTACCATTAATCTGAAATTATAGTCCTGTTTAGGTTTGATTTGCTTTTTAGTATGATCAGCACTGTTATTCCCTTACACTTTCTAAAGAAGTACAGAAGTATTCTAATGGGGAACAAAGAAATAATTTCACAGGTAGCTTTGTTTTGCTGAGTTTTCATAAGATGCTCATTCATTACTCTTGGCACATAACTGCAGTTTCAAATGCACCCTGCACCCAGCTGACTTCCTTGTATATTCTCCCTTCTGAAACACCTTAAGGTAGGCTTAAATGGCGAACAACTGGATCTATATAATTTTTTCACATTCACATAGATATTACTTATTTTCTTACGTCCCCTTTGTTATATTAGGATGCCTCCTGTTCTTCCGATAGCCCTGTGCTAACTGCAGAGTGTTCTCAAATAATGTATACAGCAACCAGCCTGACGATCCAGAGACTTAAAGCTCAAGAAAAGGTGAGGATTCCAAGACATATTTTTCCTCCAACTGCTTAGCATGAGATACTGAACTTGGTTTTCACCTCCAAATCCATGACAGCTGAGCTGATGTACAGTCTTTACAGTCTTCTCTCAAGGAGTTCATACACAACTTGAATCCACAGTAATGAAGTCAATGGATCATGGTTTTGGAACAAGATCAAACAAAAGTGCACAAGCTGCATTTAGGAAATAGTGTCACCTTAAACACCATTCTCAGAACCAAATAGCCTCAGCTGAAGTAATGCCTGAAGTTTGTTCAGCCCATAAAGCATATTCCTTTATCACAAAAATCCCCTGCTTAGAAAAGATCAGTCATGAAACTTAATGGACACAGCAGCAGAATTTCTGTAACGTGAAAAGCAGAGTAAGGCATGTTTACTGTGGCTGGAAGTGCTGAAGACCTTAATAACTTTTACACATTCCTGTGTTTCAAAACAAATACGAATCTGCTCATTATGGCAGGATTTTTACAGCACATACTGGCTTTTAGAAAACTAAATTACAGTACAACCCCGAGGACGTATGCCTTTCCTGCATTAACAACAGGATCAAGCATTTTAAGCTGGTCACTATCAACATCTCATCACTGCTCCACATTTGGTTCTGCTCCAAACAGTTAAAAAGGCCTTGGGGAAATCCAGCCTATTTAATGTATCAGAATGCCAGGAATTATCTAAATCACAATTTGTTTTTAGCAGCAATTCTCAAATACAAGAGCTTTTTTACTCCATTAAACATTTAATTACAACTGTAAATAGAGATACATGAATAGCAACAAAAATAAAAATAGAGTAACTGGTATGAGCTGCAACAACTTTATCAGTTACAAAACAAGCTGCTGATTATGTTGACATCATGTAGCCAAAAATGAAACTTATTAAGTTCTCTCAAAATCTTGGTTTTAAGAGGAGAAATTTAAAAAATGCACTTTATTCACCTACAAGTACTGCACATAGAGGATTTTACAGGTTGTGCAAAAGTGGAGAAAAACAGGGAAATTTTTCTTCATCTTCAGAGAACAAGCCAAAGTAGCATTACTAAAAATACCACTCTGATATTTCTTTGTCCAGGGCTAGATGCTATCTACACAGTCAAATTCACAGTGTATTTATCAAAACAAAAGAAGACAAATCCCTATAAAAATACTCAAATCATTGTTATATTTGGAAAGCCTCTATAAAAGTTAAAGAATTCTGAGGAGCAAATCCTATTAAGAAAAAAATTAGACTAAGTTTTGATGGATAAGCACTCAAAAACCCCCTAGGAATAAGTTTCCAATCTAATAAAAATTATCTTCTGATCAAAACAATTCACTTAGCGGGCACCAATGCAACATTCATTTCCTCTCTTCCCCCTCCTGAATTTCTGAGGTTCTCCCAACTCCCTGCACACATTTCTTTAGCTGAGTGGCCCCTCTGCCCACTCAGGCACAGTAGATAGTCAAGCAGCAGCAAGAAGCCCAGCATTTGCCACTTGAGGGGACGCTGGGTTAACTGCTTTCCCCTGAAACACAAATGACCAGGGAATCTGTGAGTGCCTCCTTTCTCAATGAATGGATCAACTGCATCCCCAGCAGGCAAGGGAGCACCGAGGCAGAGGCCCAGCTCATCGCTGCCACATGGGAATGCAGGTCTCAAGCAAGCAGCAGCACACATCCTGGGTTTGGCTGCTCAGGGAATATGGGTGCCAGCACGCACTTACTGCCTAACAGAGATATATCCTCAAGTAATCTCCGTTTGTTCCCAGAACCTCTGAAGGGCAAGCTGAAAACAACGTGATTGTCCACTCAGACTACACAATCTTACAGACATTAGAGGACTGTCACTGTATGGGAAAATGAAACAGTTTTTTACTCTACCTGCTGTCATCTAGGAGCGCAAAAATTTCAAAAATTGCATCCAGATTTCATTTTAAGAAACCTCCTTTCAGACTCTAAAATACAACAGAGGAGCTATTTGGTGTCTATGGATTTATGGATCTTTTAAGACATTAGCAGGGTGCCTATTTTTTTTCCTCCCAGTAATAAAACTATAAAAAGGCATGGAAATGAGACCTAAAATAATGTTACAAAAAAAAGCAACCCAAGAGGTGGGCTGTTAGAAACCCACCTCTTGTGCCTCAAGAAAACATTCCATTGGGGAGACAGATCTAGGGAGTTTACTGCCAGCACAGGACTTTCTTTTTCAGGAACATTGAAGAGTATATGACCTCCCATTGTGAACGGCAATAAAGCAGGGTTTATTTATCATTGGCATGAGCTGGCCAGTTGTTTCCATCCTTTTGATAGTCTGGCAAAGTTATTTTACCTTCAGTCTTTTAGCAATCCTGGTTATGGAACAGAAGGAGGCCTAAGTTAAACATACAGCCAGTCAGCACCTAGCTTCTTTGGGCATCATCTACAGACACTGAACTGACAGCATTTGTGAGGAGATATTCATGAAGCATCATTTTCCTAGTGTTTTAAATACTCCTACTACCCTGAAGTATGTTATAGTCGAGTGTCAGCTACAAGACCAAATCACTGAAGACTGCAGAGTATTTGGCTGTGTAACAGACAAGGAAATTAAGTTGCAAATTTCTGCAGCTCTGTTTTCAAAATCCTTAAACAAGGATGGTAAATGCTGTTAAAATAAAGGATGACAGTAGCATAAAACTAATTTGGATTTTCCTTAATGCTGCTAGCATTAGGAAAAGCAAAGCAGTGGCAAGCACTTTTCTTATACCTACACTGAAGTTAACATCTTGAAGAAATGCAGACTAATATATATGTCTTTTTTTTTCAGAAATCAGAAAACTTTGTTTCTAAGAAGTCTTGAATGGGCTGAGTTAAATTATAGATTAATCTATACATGCATATAAAAATTAATTTTAAGAGTAACTTTGAAACTTTGAGTTATTTTGTATTCCTTTGCAACAACATAAAGTCAGACACTATAAATTAAGCTTGTTACAGTGAATATGCCTCTCAAATATTTTAAATTTAGCTCTAGAGATTTGGACTTTGAAAGTGACTGATGTGGAAGTCATCAGAACTGATGTGTTAGATTAATGCAATGTTGAATGATTTTCTCATACACCAGAGAAAGAAGAGCTGCCCCTAGGATTGGTGTATTTGGTTTACATGGCTAGGTTTTGGGGGGTGAGGGGCCACTGCAGAGGTGGCCTCTGTGAGACCAGCAGCTGCCTCATGCCAGACACTGCCAGTTCCAGCTGGCTCCATGACAAACCTGCTCTTTGCCAGAGCTGGGCCCATCAATAGGACTGGTTGCTGCCTCTGTTGATAACACGCATAAGGAAAAAAAACTGCTGCCCAGGAGCTATGGGAGAGAAGCAAGAAAAATATGAGAGAAACAGCCCTGTAGACACCAAGGTCAGTGAAGGAGAACAGCAAGGAGGCGTTCCAGGTGCTGGAGCAGGGATTCTGCTGCTGCCCATGAAGAGAGTAGGTTGTCCCCCTGCAGCCCATGGAGGACCACACCAGAGCAGGTACAGCAGGTATCCACACTGCAGCCCATGCCAGAGCAGGTGCTTCTGAAGGAAGCTGTAGCCTGTGGAGAGCCTACAAAGGAGCAGGAAGGGCAGCCCATGGGGAGCCCATGCGGGAGCAGTCCATTCCTGGAGTGCACCCATGGACAGAGCCCATGCTGGTACAGTTTTTGATGAGCTACAGCTTGTGTGGAAGACCCACATTGGAATCGTTTGACAGCGACCATATCCTGTGGCAGGGACCCCACACCACAGCAGGGAACTGTGAAGGAGTGACAAAATGCCATGAACTGACTGCAGCCACCATTTCCCAATACCCTGTGCCACTCTGGGGAAGGAGGTTGAAGATTCAGGAACAAAGAACTGAAGTTGAGCCTGGAAAAATGGGTGACGGGAGAAGGTGATTTTAGTCTTGTCCTTGTTTCTTACTATCTTATCCTATATTTAACTGGAAAGAGATGAAATTAATTTTCCCCAAGTTGAGTCTGTTTTGCCTGTGACAGTAATTGGTGAGCTCTTCATCTTTATCTCAAGCAAAAAGATGTTTTCTCTCATGTTCTTCCCCTCTCCTGTTGAGGAGGGGGAGAGAGAGAGAGTGGCTTGGTGGGCAGCTGGCAGAAAAACAAGGTTAACCCACTACAACTAAAACGAGAAAAACAAACTATTAGGTATCATATTTTCACTGCTTTGCAATAAAAAAATACTTTTGTGTGTAGTAACTACAGTAATAAATTACTCAGGATTTTAAATTCCCCATACCACTTTCAAAAGAAAACATCTTATTTTTTTTTGCTCTAAAATGTTATTCAGTATTTTCCCAACACTGTTCAATTATTTTGGTCCCCTTTTTCCACTTTTCTGAACATTTATTTTCTCTAATTATGTTTGGCTACAAAACATTACTGGAGAAAGACACCTGCAAGGAAATCAGCATTTCAACATAAGAATTCCCCTCCACACACAGTCTGTCAGCAGTGAAGCACACTGTATGCTACTACTTCAGCAAGAATCACAACTCATGCTAAGTACCACTGCTCCAAGCAGGCAATCCACATACCAGTCTCCTGCTGAGAAAAAGCCAAAATCCTTCCAACTTAATTGAGTTTGTTCCCTTGATTTCAATGACAAAACCCAAATATAGATATCTATCTCCAGGATCAGACAGAAATTTGGAATTATAATCTGCAACCACACCATCAAAAGGCTTGAAATACTGGAAACTAACTCTCTAGACCCCTCTGAATTGTCCCCATCTATGTACCTTCCTACATGGCACACATCATTCTTCCAGGTATCTGACGTTATTCGAGATGACAAATTATTTATACCTGCCCAGTGCAAAAGACTCTGACAACTGGGCAGGGAGGGGATTGTTCTGCTCTGGCTCCTGCTCTGCTGTGGCCTGACCTCGAGTCCCGTGTGCAGCTCTGGGTGCCACAACATATGAAAGACATAAAGCTGTTAAAGTGAGTCCAAAGGAGGCAACAGAGATGGAGAAGGGCCTGGAGGGGAAGCCATAAAAGAAGTGGCTGAGGTCATTTGGCTTGTTCAGCCTGGAGAAGACTGAGGGGAGACCCCACAGCCATCTAAAACTTCCTCACGAGAGGAAGCAGAGGAGCAAGCTCTCTCCTCTGGTGCCCAGTGACAGGACCTGAGGGAATGGCCTGAAGTTGCATCATGGAAGGGTCAGGTTGCATATTAGAAAAAGGTTTTTCACCCAGAGAGTGGCTGGGCACTAGAACAGCTCCCCAGGGAAGTGGTCACAGCACCAAGCCTGATGGAGTTCAGGAAGCATTTGGACAGTGCTCTCAGACACATGGTGTGACTCTTGGGGTGTCCTGTGCAGGGCCAGGGGTTGGACTTGTAGATGATTCCCGTGAGTCCCTTCCAAATCGGGATAGTCTGTGATTCCACAAACTCATTTATCTCAAAAGAAGACTTGTGTTTGCACATTTATTTCAAGACTGAGGCTGTTTTGGGAATATGGGAATATTTTTGGATTCTGATTTATATCCTTGCATTATTATTCTTCCTGAAACTGAAGCCATTGCCACTGTCCAGCAACTGATTGGGCTTGACTGGCTTCTACTCCTGTCACGTGCTTTACATCAAGCTATGTCCACCTTCTTTGTTTAGGTGTTGCAGGTTGTAGCTATGCACAATCCTTCTGAAGATTAAAAATCTATCTTCTGGCTTTTAACATTAGTGTTAATATTAATGCAAGAGCAGAAATGCACTTGGAAACTGTCCAACAATGCTTTTGTCAAGAATTTCCAGTATCATAAAAAAAAAAGAAGAGAAAAACAAAAGCTGCTTAACGGACTTACTAGTTTTTGAATAATGAAAATGAACTGGCAGAATTGGATTTCGAATTTCAATTTTTATAAAGGCATTATGACAGGTGAACTAAAGCTATTATTTTATATAGGATTTGCTCCTGCAGTTCTGAGAAATATTCTGGCCACACTTGTCAGGCACCATTGTAAAGTGCCTTAAGCCTAACAGTTGCACATTAGATACCCTCCTCTGCTGCCAAGTGATACTCCTCGTACCCCATGGCCACTTTTCTCCCTGGGTAGCAATGCTGCCAAAGGCATAGCAGTGTGCTGAGCAACAACATCAACTGGTCAAGTAACAGCAAGTGCACTTAGAATCTGAAAATCCCAACATTGCCCTTGCTGCTGATCAGAACTTCAGTTAAAAAAAAAACCCAAAATGATGCAATAATTGTCAATAATTTCTCCTAATTATGATTCTTCAAAAATAACAGACTGAGGATTGCCAGGAAACAACAGTCCTGATGTCAGGTCTCCCCAAAAGTTAGTTTTGAACCAGTTTCTTAAAAGAGAATTTTTTCAATCTTTTAACATATTTAAGCAAATAATTAAATTTAGAAGTTATTAGAGAAAGACTACCACTACATCATTTAGAAAGAATACCTGTATTTGTCAAAAAGAAATATATGCTTGAAGCATATCTCTTGTAGCTTAGAAAGAAATCTGTTTGGTTTTGAAGCTTCTATTCTTTAAAATTAAGTTCTCTAGAATTCTTTGCTGAGGTACCAGGAACGCAGCTATTCAGTATCTGTCACTGCTGTGGGATGCAGAGACGTGACAGAGAGCTGCTGCAAATTAAACCAGACCGAGTAACTCCTATCAGCTAAAGCCTACCAAGTTAGCTACTCTTTCCCAATCCCTACCACCTCCTATTTCTCTTAATGAATTCACATTTCATTTCAAAAAGGCATCACCAGACAATAAGAAAGAAAAAAAAGGAACAAAAAACCCACTATGTGAAGAAGAATTTAAGAATATTTCACACATCTGTTTTCTCTCCAGCACTTCCAATGCCAAGCAATTTCACAAAGAGGCACAAGGAACTAGTTAAAGCAAATACATAGAATCTGAACAATTTCAGCTCTGCAGGGATTTCAGGCAAAGGTCTGCAACATCACTGTGGCCACATCTACAGTGTTGGAGTTCCTCACATCTCTTGTAAATTCCTCCATTAACAGTATGTCTCTTCAGCAGACTGGCTACAGCATGCATGTACACTGAGGCCTCACTTCAGCACAAACTCCTCACTGAGCCTTCAAACACGTTACAGCAAATTCATCTAATCTTAAATACAGCATCTGAGTTCACAGAAGAACAGGGGTGGGTTGTGTTCAAATCTTTTATTGTACAAGCTGCGTTGCTGCCACTTGGAAAAAGAAAACCATACAAAAACAGCTAGCCAATGAGCCACACTATATTAAGATCCATTTGAAGAACAATTAATTAGCAAGACACCAGCAGGATGTTCCAGATTTTTACTTCCTCTATGGTCAGTCAATAATTAAATATTGATCAGTTTCAAAGAAACTCGATCATATTTGTGCATCTGAACTTGTTCTGTGCTTTCAGAAGAGATAAAGCAGTTGCATTTTGAACCTTTTTATCATACTCTTGACCCTCTTTACCACAGCCCTCAAACTGACATCTGTATAAAAAAAAAAGCCTAAAACAAACACAAACCAAAAACCACAACACCAGAACCCACAACTTTGTTTCTAGATTTCAAAACTGTAACAAACTGCTTTAATATTTGAGAATCTTTTTACATAAACAGTTGGATGCAGATTGGCTTCAGATGCTTTTTAACCCATCAAACTGTATGTGGATTAGTAAGTGTGGCACATAATTAAATTAGGCTGTTCACTTCAACAAAGGTCAATATGAAATACCTACTGTGGCCTACTAGGTCTTACTGTAAGTAATGAACAAAATACGCTGGCCCAATTTCATCCCTGTTACAACTGAAATCAATTTAAGAAATCATTTCCATGAAGGAAAACCCATGCCCCTCCACAAGGCTGAAAAGAGTACATATGAAACTTCAAAACCTGCTCATTTGTATCTTGACTTGCACTCACCACATACCCCTCTTCTGCCTAACCTGTCATTGTGCAGCATCAAGTCTGTGATTATACACTTTTAAATTCAGTGCCTCCATGAATGCTCACTCCTTTCTTTGATTTTCTTTGTAGGTATCAAGCAACATGATTATCTCAGAGGGAGCTGTAATGAAATGTTATGCAAACTTCGTGAGGTGGATGGAGGATGTGAATATCTTCATTATGCAATATTGGCCATAGGATATCAGATGCCAATGACTATCCCATTCAAAATGATGCATCTCAAAGTAATTGGTTTGTCTCTTGGAGTGGAAGAGTGGAGTGTAGGAAATAACTTTAGCAAGACAGAACACTCAAAGCCCTCAAAGATTCATCTGAAAACAAAAAATTACAACCTTGCTCTAAAACTGTATAAGCAAAATAGAATGTATAAATAAAGAGACATTTTATTTATATTCATGCAATAGCCTGTCTGTTACAACACTCAAGAGTTCCACAGTTGCCTCAACTCATAAAACAAAGTATTTTCATGTATCTACTGTTAGCATATCAGTGTAATGCAGGGTAGTCACAACAAATGTAAATTAAATAAATACTTTATGGCTAGCAAGGGTTATCAATGCCCCCTTTTTTTTTCCTCTTTGCATGGTTCAAATAGGCTGTGGGAGTAAAAATAACTGGATCAAATGAGAGGGGAACCCCCAGAAGAATATGCATTACAGATAACAGAGAAAGCTTTTCACACAAATGCTGAAAACTACTATTGTGACAAAATACTGACTTAATAAAAATAGTAACAAACTCCAAGAACAACAAAAAACTCAAAAAGGCAGCAACAACACCACACACAAAATAAAGGGTTTGTATTTCCAGTCTTCAAACAAGTTAATATCTATTTTCTTCCTTCCTGCTAATATTGTGATAAGGTTTAAGATACAGGTATCTGACCATTCAGCTGCCAGATATCAAACTGTTGACAGATTAATACCCGTGAAATTAATAATCATTCATTTGATCATAGATATCAACATGTAGCAAAGTCTGTTACAAAAGCCACAGCTCAGATTTCTGTGCTTTCGATGTTTTACCTGTACTGAGATAAGGCACTGACCTTTATTCTTGATTGACAATGGGAGAATACTCCACTTACAAGCTTACTACTGTGAAGCTTTGTTGTCAGTGTCAAGAATCACAAAATTGTGTTAAAAGGCACACAGAATTCAATACCTTCCTCAACATTTGAAATGTGATCTTTCCAACAGATCATCAGTTCTTGTCATTTACCCAGAAGTATAAACAACTCAAGTTTAAGGTTTCTCTAAGAGGAATAAAATACTCTGCAGGTTAGGGGGAAGGGAGGGTTACAGTCCAAGAACTAGTTGGTAAAGGACCTTCTTTCAGGTTTCATCTTTCAAGGACTCTACTATGCTATCTAGGATTTTCATGTAATAAAGGCAATTTATCCTTCTAATCAGACCATTTCTATTCAAAAAGACTTGAGGTGGCTGTACCATAAGAAATATTTCCTGTGCCTCTTCAAGTCAATGTGACTGTGATTGCAAATTGCTCACTAATGTAAAGAATAGCAGACTGTTGCATTATGCAAGCCCATCCACATTCTTTTGCATCCCTGTAAATGCAGCCACTTTCCTGTCTTGATTGTACTGTACAGTCTAACAATGGGTTTCACCTAATGAGCTATTCAGGAAACTTACACAGCATGCAGGTCATCTCAACCCATTTCCTTGCTGTTACAAGTAACATGAAAAATGCTTTCAAACATCATCTGAAACAGGAACACTTTGAAGCACCTTAAAGTCTCATAAAATATTCACTAGAGCTATCCACAGTATCAGTCCTATTGTGGCCTCAAACACAGTTAAGTCATGTAGAACTGCTGCAGCAAGAAAAGTCTTGAAGGAAATCTCTACTCCACATAGGTAGCATATGTTCAAAGTCCCATGCGTGGAGAAGAAAGAGATGGGGGGAGGGGAAGAATGAAAATCACACCTGAAATTAAAAAACAAAACAAACAAAAAACCAACCACCAGTTATTTTCTTTTAGCTATTCTAGAACTACATTATAACCACCGTGAGATAAATGTTCTAACCTCCATCTGCACCATCCCAATCTTTCTCCTCCCACATTAGTGCTGAATTTGCTGGAGTGGAAGAAGGAGTCAGCCAAGAAGGTTAAAAAATACTTCCAGTTAGAACGAGACTCGCATGTAGTTTGGAACAGTACTGACATCCCATTTACCTCAGATCTGACCACTACGGGACCTCTAAATAGCTCCTTTCTCTATGGTTTGGGAAATGCCATGCCCAGCTACTGGAGCAACACTTTTCTTCTGGAGTCCCAGCTGGCAGACAGCCTAAGAGAGTACCCAGACAGAGGTCTAGAAATTTAAAAAAAAAAAAAATTAAAAAAAAAAAGTGGGGGGGAATAAGAAGCTGGCTTACGTGCTCCAGTTTGTCTTTCCTCCTCAGCCAGACACTGGCACTGTAGTCCTGCTGCTTGACAGTGCTGTAGAAGTTCGCACCTACTCTGGTGAGGCTTGGGGAAGGCTCCCTGGGTCTGCTCTTCAGCCTCATCTGCTCGAAGCCCTCATGGGGGGATGAGGAGAGCCAGTCATGCCTGACTTCCATCTTGACATGACAAGGCAAAGTCCAAGGAAAAAAATCAGAAGAAATCAAGAAATTAAGAAGCACTAAACGAAGATGGTCCAAAAGGGAACTGGATGGGGGCAGGAGAAAGAAAAGGAAATAAAAAAAAAACCCTTAAAATCAGAAAATGGTAAGAGAAGGGGGAGACAAGCAGAAAGAAGGTAGAAGGAGTGGAGGGAAAAAGAAAGGCTGCAGGTACGACAGAGGAGCGGGCTGGGAGAGATGAAGGGGCACTCGGGAAAGAAGGCGCTCCAAGATGCCGCTGCTCGCTGCCCTGGCCGCCAGCAAGCTGCAGTCCAGGACCGACGCAGCGGGAAGCGGCTGCCTGCGGCTCTGCCCGGGACGGCGGCGAGGGGCGGCGCGGCCCCGGCAGCCGAGGCCGGGCGGGGCTGCCGCCTCCAGCCCGCCTGCAGGTTGGCGCAGTGGAGGGGCCGCCGCCCGCCCGGGGATGAGCCCGGCTCCTCCCCCGTCTCCCCTCCCCGCAGCCGCCTTCGGGGGAGCAGCCAGCGGCTCGGGGGAGCCCCTTCCCTTCGACAGGAGCTGCCGCCGCCGCCCGCCTGGGCCCCCCGTGCCCCTGGGGAAGTTGTCTCGTCTGCTCTCCCCCCGTCCCGGCCGCACCGACCCGCCCGCAGCCCGCCGAGGGCTGGGCGGCCTCTTGCCACTCCCTCTCCTGGAAGCCTTTGTCCGATCTCCCCCACGGCGGAGGCTCCCGGGGCCGCCGCCCGCTGCCCTGCCCAGCCCATCCCGGGGTGGGATGTGCCCCTCACCCCGCCCGGCCCCGCCGCGGCCGGCGGGGGATGCGGGGCTGCGGCCGCCGGGGCCACCGCGCCGGCCTCTCCCGCAGCACCTCGCCGTCACCGCGTCCCCTCCCTCCCTGGGCAGGGGCTCCCGGTGCTCTCGGGCGTGACCACACCGAGCTGCCGGCCCTACCGCCGGGGCAGCCAGGAGCGCACCTCGCCTGACCGGGAGGCGAAAGCCCCGGCTCGCCTCCGGTCCACGTCGCGGTCCCGCTTGGAAGCCCCCGCCGCCGCAGCGGCTCAGCCCGCACAAGACCTCGGGAATCAAACCGCATCTGTGGTCCCGATGGACTGGGTCGCTGGGATGCCCACATTCGTAGATCCCTGGCATCTAGGATTTCTCTCATAAAATAGAAGACCTTCTAGGGTGGTTTCTATAGTCCGCTGCCATCTCTTTAGTAGAAGTTGATGTGTGTTGCTATTTTTCTCAAACGTGTTTCAGCAGAAAAAAAGGACTTTCCTTTTTCACACTATGAAAAGCCACCTCGCTAATTGCCCACACACTCTGTATAGCTATATTAGGCATAGACAAGAAAACTTTCGCACACAGTGCATCAAGAAATATTTACTGGAGCTCAGAACAACATTTCAGTTTCCTGGTCAATATTTGCTGTGAGGCAAGTGTTTGCATGTATTCCAGCCCTTTGGAAATAGGTGCCTCTGTGAGTATGTACGATTGATACATCATACATCGGCATCTGCAGGTTGTTTTTTTTTCTCTGCTACAGAGCTACACTGATGTAGCTATTCAGATAAAGGGATGCCGAACTAGAGGTCTACATTTGAATCCAGTTAACTGAAAATAGCCTTTGAATGGTAAAGTTAATCCAAGACAAATTTCTGAGAAAATTATAGGAGAGCCCTCAGCTAATCACTTGATCTACATTGAGCTCTGCTGCCATCTGATCAAAAGGGAATTTTAAAATATTCTTATGATTGGACTTAAGGTGTATTACTGCAAAGTATCGGCTAGAAACCAGACAGATTGTTAATTTTTCCCTGTCAAAATTCTAAAGATAAAGACAAAACTCACATTGCAACCCATAATTGAGGATTATTATTAATAGATACTAGTATCTTTGTGAAATACTGGAAAAATAAACTGAACAGTAGCAGAGGTTTGGTAGGAACATAAATTACAGCATCTTCTTCTAAAACTTGAAAGACAACTTCAAAATTCTTACCTAAATAATACTACAAAAAAAAGTGTAACAAAATACCAACAACCAGAATGACCAATAATATATTCAACATTATATACTTTTAACTCACCAGTATAAAGGATTTGCAGTTTTCTTTCAAATAACTTTCTAATTTCTTCACTTAGGACGTTTAGATGTATTTCCAGGATTGTCAATACAACCTCAAAACACCTGGATCAAGAATGAGACCTATGGGATCCTGCTGTGTGCAGGACACACTGGAAGGCACTGAGATTTAATGTATGGCACATCCCAGCTGCAGCAGTTTTGAGCGCGCACAGAATAACTTGATTAGAAGCCTGCTGAACTGAACTTCAGCTGCAGGTGCCCATTTAGGAATTCGATATGCTCATAGATGTGCCTACTCGCAAAGGACTGGAATAAATGCAAACATTCACTCAGAAGAAAAGGACAGCAAGGAAAACAAAAAAGGCCTCTGTGTTTCTTCAAATATATCGTATTTGAAGAACATATACATTTGTATATGTATCACAGGTCTACATATACATACATATATGTATGTATGTATGTATAGCGTTCTTAGAAAAACTGCGTGTGCTGTAAATCAGGAGAGCCTGCTTTATGCTGGTTTTGGATAAGAATTTTCACATTGATTCTATAGCAGTATATGAAGCACTTCAACCTTTTCCTTATCCTTCTGATCTTTCTTGGTTTTGCTGCTTGCAAATATTCATAAAGAAAAGTTGTTGGTGTCACTCTGCAGTTGCCACCTGCTTTGGTCCCCATCCCTTAACACTGTAAGAGAATCAATATGCCATTGTACTTGAGTACAAGACATTGTCTCATTCCTCCATATGTACTTGGATTAAGATTTTTTTTTAAACATATGTTAGCTATTTGGTTAATTTATCCTACCTTCCCTAGATACATTACGAGCAGACCACCTCATCTGCGAGAAGAACTTCTTTCTGCCTCTCCAGGACAGTCAGAAAATGGAGTCCTAAAGTTGCTTTTAATCTCTAGGCTATAAAGAGAGAGTTTGCTCCTCTTTCCAAACACCCTCTTTGACATGTAGGTGTGCTGCTTTCTACTACTACTACTGCCAACATTATTATTATCCCAGTCCTACTCTCACTAGGAATGAGAGAGAAAAGGCGAAAAAGAAGCCTGGAAAAAGTCTGTTAAAATCATGTGAACAAGCTATGCTTGCAAAGCCTTTGTTGCTTGCTGACCCCAAGCAGAAAAGATTTCTAGTGGGAAACGTAATCTAATGACTATAAATTTTTTGTGTTTTCATAAAAAATTTACTCAGGCAAAGTAACAAACTAAGAATACAATGTCAGTCCCTAGTGAATACATGGTTATTAATATAATTTGAAAAGAGTAAAGAGCTGTTTTCCAGATTTTGTGTTCCGATTTATTTCCAGGTCCGATCTATGTAAAAACCCCCCAGTTTTGTTCAAACAACCACAAGCATATCAACCAGTTTAATTCAAAAATAATTCAACTCATCAAAATTCAGTCAGTTCTGTAGTAGATCAGCAATTCCAATTGGCTGTATGAGCTGGATTAAACTGCTGTCTTTCTCTTCCACGCAATTTTCAGAATTACCCAAACACCTGCTCCTGTCAAGGCCCTTTGCTTCCATACCCAGATGACTACAGCAGCAAGGATGACTGAAATTACAAACATCACACTTATATAATTAGCAATAGATGCAAGTCATGCATATCATAATATGATTTTACCTTACCATGGTTCAGGCTACAATTTTCTTCAATTCGCTGCTCATCTTATCAAGACTCAGAGGAACTCCTTTAAAGCAATCTACAGAATTTTCCATTTCTATATCAACAGGATGAATGCTGTAGGGGGCAGAGTTAACTCAGGCCAATGCAAAGAAAATCAGGATATAAGTGGAAACATGTAGGTAGGGCTACAACAGATTTACTTTTTTAAAAAGACAGCTTCTATTTCTTCTAAAAATCTGATCCAGATAAGTTCTAAAGGATAAGTCTATAAGTTCCTCCCTCTGCTCCAGCTTTCTAAACATTTATTTTTTTAATGAAGGGGTTCTATCACTTCAACATATCTACAAGAACCTTAGACCTTTTATCAGCAAATGGCATATACCTAAAACTATAAAAACTCCTATAGCAAAACTTTGTTTTGGCTGCATACCAATACTTGAATGTAAGCACCTTTAATAGATTCAAAGCCTCCTTATGAAGTACTAATTTCTAATGCAGAGCTGGGCTGCACACAAGCACTGGCCCACTTTTTAGAATGTACCTGACAAAAACTGCAGGCAGCAATTGCCTTGCAGGTTTCAGCTGCTGTCGAGTCAGAGGGCTGTGACTGGCACCAGCTCCAGCAGCAGTGCTGGGCCTGGCAGCCAGGCCAGGGACAGGGAAGGGAACTGTCACCTGCTTACCCAGCTCAGCTGAACTCGCTTTCTCATCTAGGAACTGACAAAAACGCTCAAACAGGGAGATCTTTTTAACCTCCCAATACCGCTGGCCTGTTCTGGATTAAATTAATCGTCTTTCAAACAATTTTTAGAATTACCAAAACACCAGCTCCTTCCTAGGGCCCCAAATTCTATCAGCCTGCAAAGAAAAAACCCATTGCAGCAGGCTGTTTCCTCTATGCTGGTATGCTGGCCATGTCTCCAAGCCAATCTGCTACTACCTCCTGGAAGCAGCTGCCAGTCATTGAAACATGGGTTTGCTACAGGGAAGGACCAGAGAGGGGAAGAAAAAAAACAAGAAAGAAAAAGGACTTTTTTTTCCCTATAGTGCAATGTCCTACAGTGCCAAGCACAAGGTCAGAATAGTAAAACTCGCTAGATGTGCAGTAGGAAAAAAAGTAAGAAAAAAGCTAGACTGTTACATGGAGGTTTATAAATAATTTCTGCATTGTTGCTTTGTCAAATCCTATGCAGCACAATATGAAACCTTTATACCTTTATCTTCAGTTTTTGGACAAGAATTGCAGTCACAAGTATGAAATGGGAGGGTCAAACCTGAAGCTAAAGGGAAGTTTTGGAGTTGGAGGTGATTTCAGGCTATGAACATATCAGACACCTACCTCAGAAGTAACATGGAGACATCATCTAGTACTGAGAATGTTCCCTGCTTTAGCCCTCCCCTTCTGAATTCAACTATTAACCAAACTCTCTCTGTCTCTTGTCTGAAATTTTGACCTCAAACTCTTTCTTCTTTGCATGATCGCCGATTCAAAGTAAACAAAACCCAACAACAAACAAACTCCCAAACCGCAAACAAACAAACACACAAAAAACACCCCACAAACACATAACAAACCTTAACGCACAGAACCACCACCTGTTAGGAACAACATTAGCCTTGAGACATCTCTTGTCTGTCAGATTTGGTTGAAATAAGCCATGTCCCAGAACGTACTAGTCTGGGATTGACAGATAAACAGTGTAATTACATAAAGTTTGTTCGCTTTAGAAACCAAATACAAAATACCTGAGACATCAACTAATCCATCTTCCATCTGAAATAAAATGTTATTCTGTAAATATCATCAAAATATCCACTTCACCTAGAAGTCCAGGCCTAAAATGTTTCTCCTGTGGCCTCCTTTCCGTCTCCATATAACCTAAGAGGTGTTAATCTGGTCCCTCGGGTCTGTCGTGTGCTGCATGGGCACCAGCATGGACTGGGATGCTCCCACTTTCAGTAGGGATCGTGACATGATATATGATATCTTCCATCTCAAATCAATTCTGCCTTCGCTCTTTCTACTCCCCTTCCCCCACACCCATCCAAAGAACATTTTCTATTCTGGGCCCCAAAATTCTTGTCCAGACAGGATTTCATCCTGCCCCTTAAAATAGTATTCATTAGTGGTAGATACTAATTGGGCCAAATTCTGTCCTCTTTTCCACCTCTATGTCCCCAATGGAGTCCTGAAACAAAAATAATTGTATAATGAACCTGTAACCAGGGGGCAGAATTTGGCCTACATTTCTTTAAAATAAATCTGCAGCAAGTAATAGGTGTCCAGTTACCCTGAGAATGAGACTCTTTACATTTGTGTGAAGGGTCCTGTCTTTGTTTCTCTGTTTACTGGGCAGGTTCACATCTATCTCAGCTTGAGTTCTTCATGCTGAATTTATCTGGTTGGTGCAGCTCAGTGCAATAAGCAGACTGCTGACAAGATCTGAGCTCTCGAGGAATCTTGCTCTGAAGTGAGTTGTTAAAATTGTTCCAGAGAAGTAGCAGTCACCAGACAAAAAGCACTGTAAGGGACAATGTTTTGAACAGTTGTTCAGGGACAGAGGAATGCTTTTTCACTTTTATTTTCAACACATACATAAATTTTGGTTGATAACAAGGGATATATTCTCTGCATCTGCACAATTTGAGGTGTAGGGAGGAACATGAGAGAAAAATTGAACAACCTTTCATGAATCATTAAGGTTGGAAAAGATCTCTAAGATAATTGAATCAAACATTTAACACTTTGTTCACTAATTAACTGTATCCCCAAGTGTCATATCCACACACCTTTTGACTACTTCCAGGGATGGTGCTTCTGCCACTTCCCTAAGCAGCCTGTTCAAATGCCTGACTGCTACTGCATAAACAAACAAACAAACAGAATGTAAAGAAAACAAATTCAATTAGGGGGTGGGGGAAGTAAAACAAAGAAAAGGAAACATTAGTGAATATTCTTTTGTGGGTGGGTTGGTAGGGCAGTGTAAGGAAAGAACAAGCTCTGAGATTAGCACTCTGAAACCTCCCATAAGTATATTCTCACAAGGCTTACTATGGTCCAAAGAAAGAAATGTATTTCAAAAAGAGCAAAATAATACAAAGAATTTTTTCTTTTTTTTTAATAGCAGAGTACCTCTGTAGTGTATGTTTGTACTTAGCAAAATTTTCAGCACAAAAAGTATTAAGACAGGAATTATCCAAAGCAATCTTACATATAAGACTTTTTTTATCTACAAAATATTTTTCTACCATACAAAAGAGTATAATCAAATAATCCAAGCTCTTTAAACACAGAAAATTAATTTTCAATATATTCTGCCTAATTTTTGATGATATTACTCTGAACTTAAGAAAATTACCTAAATTATAACTGCTTTTTGGAAATTAGCTCAGAACTTTCTAAATAATGTCAAACTGTGAACTACAGTATCAGAAGGTTTAACACAACACATTTCCTAACTGCAATAAAACTTAGAAGAAAAAGTGATTAATCTGTATTTGTGCTGTCCTGTCTACCGTAGATACAGTTGATTTAAAACATTTTTCACTGAAGTATTTATAAGCATTTGGATGGTGGCTTCCAGTGAAATACAGGTGAAAGGGTCATTATTTGCTGAAATATTTTTCACTGAGAGAAAGCAGAAAGTTTTGTCATAAAAGACATTTTCCCCCACAAGAGTTATGTCGCATCAGACTTCCTTGTGTGACCAGAAAGATGTTTGTTGGTGTGACAGCACCTAAAATAAGATTAAACACATGTCCTTTAGCTACAAGCTTATCTTTCTACCATGGCCCAACTGATCTAACAGCATTTGGGGTAGTTATGTTTGAATCAGACCAGCTACTCACAGAGGAGCGGAGTTGGAGGATCGTGTTCTCACATGGTTGGTGCAGCAGAGAAGAAGAATAGACTGTAGCAGCCTGGATTTAGAGTTACAGGGAATCATGTCCTTACAAATAAGTGTACTTTCTATAAAGCTTGACTGACCCAGAAGATTACCTACACGATTAACATTTCAGGACAAGTTTTCTAAAGATGATTATTAATCAGTGCCTAGCATACTTTACTGCTCAGGTACAATATAAAAAATTAAAGACACCATCTCATTCACATTTGCTGTAACAGAGATCTTGGGATTCTTTGTGCAAGGTTTTGCATAGATATAGGTGATACTCTCTGCCTCTTGAGCTTTCCATCTGAATAAAGAAGATAGAGATCAGAGAAAGAAAGGAAGCCGTTATTCCATTTTAGCAGGTAAAATTTGAGATACAAAGAAGACATGCCAGAAGTTATTAAGCAGCCAGTAAAAGACCTAAAGGTTGAGATAAGATCTCCTGGAATTCATTCCACTCTTTAGCCAGAAAATGCTCCATGGTTTTGTGTTAATGATTACACACTACAGAGGAAATTTCAACCCAGCGGTTATGCAGTAAAGGATTTCACTGTGTTTCTCTGGTAGGGCTTTACTAACATAAGTACCAGCAAGGGTGCTGAAAATACTATAGATGTGCTGTCAGACAGGTACAGCCTCACCAGGACTTGGTGAATTCATTATGTGATGTTGGCAGCTGCATTACAAACTCCTGATTACTTTACAACCCTGATGCTATTTCACAAAGTAACACAGAGTGAAGGAGAATTAAGGTACAGAGAAACAAACTGTTATTTGAAGGAGGTGGAAATGAGTAACTATTAGTGCCAAATGCTAACAGGAAAAAACCCTCTTGTAATGAGATAGTGATAAAAAGCAAGCAATATGTACCAGTTTTGAATTGTTACAATGCAAGGCAAAAATAAAAATTTTCAGGAAAGTGAATCTACCGTGACAACAAAAATGAAGCTGATTCCTAGCACAAAAAGATTTACAGCTGGAGGGCTAGAGGAGTTTTCTACCAAGATAAATTAGTTCAAAGGAGGAAACAAATGCAAATACCAACAGTTACTGTTAGGTTTTTCATTGGTGTAGATCTCCTCATCTGGCTCAGCTTTGTTTCTTGATTATGTTAGGGGATATGAGTCAAAACTGCCAATATTCTGTCTCTGACAAACCATTTTTCACCCCAAGAAGCAGTAGTTGGTTTGAAGATTGAGATATATATGTGTATAGTGTCTCACATTTCAGAAAAATGGGGAAGAATGAATGATGTAGTCTTTTTCTCTGGTTTAAAACTATTTTTCTTCCTCATACATGTATTTCTGCTCCATTTAACATATTCAAAAGGGGACATGATGGAGCTGGCCAGAAAAGCTGTTGATTCATCCTTAGTTTTAACCATTTGAATATGCACTGACTGTACAGTTGTATTAATGTGACCAAAGTGACCAACACTTTGCTGAATCATTGATGACTAAGATTCAGAAAGGACTGAATGTGTCTGAGATCCTTGGGATATAGGATAGTCTTACTTTTTATGAACTTCTGGGATCAGATTAACATAAATAGACACATTACGTTTGCCTTTCGAGCCAGAGCTTCAAAGAAACAGTCTTAAATCATCCTCATTTAACTGTACCCTCACTTGGAGGTTAAAGTGGAAGACAAAAGCTGAATGAGTGAACGTGGACATTATCTCTGCAAGCAGTGCTTCCTCCGTTGTGTCATGGTTAGGCCCTTGTATACAGAGCCAGGCAGAATTGCTGTAGCTCCAACCCATCACAGCCACATCAGACATGTGAGACATGCTCCTGCTGAACTTTGCTGACTTCTGGTACAAAATGTGTTACATTCTAATCAAATCCACAGGAAATGTATTCTAAGGGACGAGTTATTTTTCCTCATAAACACCCTCAGTGGCTTAAACCAAATATTCTCAAAATGAAATATTAAAACTCTCATGAAGTCAGAAAACTGGCAAAGGAGGGACTGCAGTCATCACAGTTTGTCTACTTTACTCTAAAAAGAAAAAAAATCCAAATTTCTTAAGGGGACTGAAAATTAAGAATAATTAGAACTTTTTTTCAAAGTGGAATTTTGATCATCTGCAAAGCCTATAAATTACTGTAAATGTTCAAGCTGTTGAATGTCGAAGTACGTATTACCCTTTCCTGAAAATTGTTGTGGTGCATATGATCCCTTTTCATACTGTACAAGAAGGATTCAGATAATCCCTAGATGTGTCACTAAGATTTTTTCATGCAGAAAACATTTGCAATTGTGATAGTCGCCAGGAAAAGGTAGAAAAGATTGATACAGTGTAAGGTATCTTAGTATTTAGTAGGTATACTTGGTTATTGCTGTTTGTTTTCCAGTTAATTTGAAGCACTCTACTTCCCTTCTATAAAGTATTTAATTACCCTTATGTAATGAAAGTTAGAAGCTGAAAAACCTGAAGCAGTTACATAAATGCTTAAACCCATCAACCAAATTTATCAGGTGTTCTAGAATTAACAACTTCAAATTCTTGAAACGTTGTAAGAAATCAAAGTAAGGCCACTTTAGGGATCTTTTTTTAAAGAGCTTTAATATGCTCCATGCTTTGGAAGAGAAGTAGAATTTACAAGGGATTGATTTTGTACCGGGAACGTGCTTCCTCCTTTCTTGTAATAAACCCATCCCCAACTGACCATGTTGTACTTCTAATTCACACAGTTTGCTCATTATGTACTTCTTAGAGCTCACATGAAATTCTAAGAAACCATATAGGTAAAGGATACCTGAATATCACGTACCAAGCAGAGTTTTCACATGCTTCTTCTGTCTGTATTTCTTCTGGGGCGTTGGGAACCAGAACTAGAAAAGATTCTCTCTTCTGTGAATGCAGCAAGGCGTAAAAGACAGAAGAGTCCATTCAAAATGGAAAGGAAGTTTAGAAGTGGAATATTATCTCTGATAATGGAAACGGCAAAGTGGGAGTTAATTAGGACTGGCTTTCTAGGAATGAAGGCCGTCATGGGCTTTTCCCCAGAAGAGACAAGAGTTTGTTTTTAGAGGAGACTCTGAGTTGTCTTTATGCAATTCAGTCCTTGTAGGACTACCTAAAAGTAAACGGTATGGCTAAATGTCATCCAGCTGCACCTTGAACTCGTGGCAGGCTTGGTGTTGTCACCACTTCTCTGGGAAGCCTGGTGATTCACCCTCTCACAGGGAGGGTGAGACATTTTCTTAGTGTCCAAACTGAATTTACCCTGATGCAGCTTCATCCCATTTCTTTGTGTCCTAATGCTGGTCACCTGAGAGAGGAGATCAGCACTTTCTACTTTGCTGCCTGTCTTGAGGGTGTGTCTTAACCAAAGTTGAGCGTGAAGTCATTGTCAAGTCTGTTAATGACGGTGGGGCCCCAGTCTGAGCATGGCAAACAAAGAGAATGGTATAGCCTGAAGAAGATTGAGCAATATTGTGGAATCTGGTAGCTGGACTCCGAGCAAAACAGACTTAAGAGTGAACAGAGAGGCTGGGGAAAACTGTTTAGCATTTAGCTGTGTGCCTGTGATGTAACCATCTCCCTAAGTGGAATTTCTTTATTCAAACTGTAATTGAACATTTTCAGTCTGCTGTGAGGGATTCACAATTCAAGTTGAGAATATCACTTACATTTGATTTTGAAATATCCTTCAACACTCTTCTAATACACTTTAGTGTTATCATCTCAAAAGAAAGAAGTAAATTCTGTAAAAGTTTTATATTTACTTTTCTCTACTAGTAATGTATGGAGGGAAACTTCAGTATTTATGAATATGCTAAGGGAATCCATTTTGAACAATTCTTTACAGAATATTTTTTCAAAAATTAGATTGTTAACAATAATGAATATGTCTTCCAAATCTAATAAAGCAGTAAACCTATATAATTCTTCTTGAAATACACGCTGTAAAGCAGTTCAAAATGGAGACAAGAAAAGCATGATAAAAAGGTAAAAATTACTCTTTGAACACTAAACACTAACCACCTGACATACTGCTTATGAGCAAAGAGCCAGTCACTGAGCTGATATTCCTCCAGTGTTCTTCCCAAAAGTATCTTTTAAAGAACTGAAATAACTGGTTGGGAAGGACATCTGGTGCAGCTCATCTGAAAGGGCCGTGGGATGTGCCTCCAGATATTTTCACAAACAAAAGAAGAAACACTGGTGTGGGTAGGGCTTGGCAGAGAGGATGCTTACGTTCAGGGTAAAATAACCCAGGTGTACCAGTTAAAAAGTGAGGAAGATCTGGAGCATCCTCCATTACCTTCAGGCCAGATTGGACAGAAATGCCAAGACCTAATGCATAACCACTCAACCTGAACAGCAGAATGCAGCCTCCTTACCTTGTGAACAGCTGCTCTACCCAGCCCTCTTATTTAGAACCATCATTCACTATGTACATTTGAAACTCAGATATAAAAATGTCAAAATTAAAAAAAAAAAA
>WAAE01005782.1:0-31158 GCA_013400495.1 Nicator chloris
CAGCAAATTGAGGAGAGCAAACTAGGGGGATGGGACTTCCTAACCTGAAGTCGTAATTGGACAATTAACTCCAATATGTAAATGGACCAAAACTTATAAAAGTGTGAAAATGTGTGACCTGTTGTCCATCTTGGGTGGAGCCTTGGCCAGGCTCCTGTAGTGCCCAGGTATATCCTTTGAAGGCCTTTTTAATAAATATCCACTTTATTCCTTTAACACTGTCTAGCCTCTGTTCTAGGTAGCCTCTCAAGGCATCATTTTTGGGCAGACCATAGTGTACTAACTTCATCACACCAACTTCCTGTGAAGTCAAACTAGCACATAAGGCACAGCCAGTCATTGTCAGCCCAGTTCTCCTTGTCAAGGACAACACCAGAACACATCAGCTCCCATCTCCAGGGAGCCCTGGCACTGCCCCTGTCCTGTCCTATGGCATGGCTCATTTACCTGGCTCTGAGCACTGACCTTTTGGCAGTTTTTATTTCCTAGCTGCTGCACTCCCTGCAGCTCACACCATCCCTGATCTAACCTCATCATGGTAAATAGTCCCAGCCTGTCCTCTGCTCTCAGGCAATATTTTCATCTGCACTGCTTAATTTGTCCTAACTTTCCTAGATTTTGTTATTTCTGCCCGAACAAGCTATTTCTACATCTCTACATGACTTTTCTTTCCATGTTCTTATATCTATGGAATGTCTTTTCTACTCCATCTCCTTCAGCACATAGGAAGCCTACAAAGACCTCAGCAGCTAACCTGTTATAGATCAGAACATCCATGCTATTTACCAATTTGTTTCAAAGCAGAACACTACAAGGATCTCTGCTTTGCCCTGAAGAGCAGAAGAAAGGTCACGTCTTCTACTGTTTTCCTGCTGATAATCCAAGCAGTCTCTCCTTTTCAATTTGCAATCAACACTCAGAAATTCTGTGGTTTAAAAGCACGACCTAGCACAACACAGCACAACCACATTACACAAGACCAAGAGGAGACACACGATCACAGGGACTCTGTGAGGAGACACAATGCCCCATAAAATGCACAGGCCGTGTGTCTCTGAAACACAAGATGTGTATGGGGGCAAGAACAGTGATCATTTCCCAACAATTCACAACCAACACATCCTGGTCCACTGCTCACTGGTGGAGAAGAGGGTCTGCAGCAATACTTGTTAATCAAGGGGAAATCAGAAGACATCTCCAGAGGAGGACAAGATTTAAACAGGAGAATTAAAGAGAGCTTTAAGTCAAAGTGAGGATGCGACAGCTCCCATACAAAGTGTCTACTGGCATATGTATTGAGACACACCGAATTCACATAAACCTTCAAAACTAAGTAGCATACTTGCAGAGGAAATCAATCAGAGCTGAAGAAAATAGCCTTTCTAGAAATGCAAGCACTGACATTTTACAGACTGTTTCTCAGGATTTCACAGCTCAAATGTTTTGTTCAATCTGCCTGGAAAACAGACCCAGAGCAATGCAACCAGACCAGGTCCCAATCTCTTCCATTAACACAGCATCATTTTTGCTTATCCCCTGCTCCAAATGGTCTATTTCTAGACTCATAGGGTAGATATCAGCCTTCTGAGATCTGCTGCCCTTGTGAAAGTTGGTATGAAAAACACTCTGTGGGCTTATGTCCCCCTTCATTATGTCTGCACCTGCAAATGCTAAACTGAGCCTTTCACCCCATTTCTCTCTAATTCCACACATGCCATTAGTGAACTTACACTTAAATTCCAACACCCAACTGCTGTATATAGCTAATTAGAGAGCAAATACTGCTTCCTAATGAAGGCAGACACAGTCTAATAGAGGCAGGGCAGTGTCTACTCTGCCCAGACTGAGAAGAACACACTGACCACCTCCTTAACCTCACAGTAAGGGTTCAGCCTGCACTGACCTGGCTGCAGGGCTGGGTCATGTTGCCCACTGACCAAAGGTTCTGCAAAATGCCATCCCCTGCTACAGCTACAAAGGGCTCTGTGCAAGAGGGAAACCACAGGATTTGTGGACAGGCCAGCAATATTTCCAGACCTGTAAAGTTAATCTCAGGCTTTCCTGCTCAGAGACTCTGACATTTAATACAGAAAAATACCCCATTGCTTTTTTTTAAAACTTCTGGTCCAAGTCTCAGTCATTCCACTTAATCTAAATGTCCTTCCCTTTTTTCTCCCCCTTTGCAAGAGCAAGTTTTATCCACAAAGTCATGCACTTTAAAAATGCCCTGAAACCACAAATCACAGCTGCTGTTCCCAGACACATGATTCATAACCACAATAAAGTTGTTCAAGGCTTGCCTCCTCTCTTCTGCATTGACACTAATTCTAAAGACGAGGTGCAGATTGCTTCTTCTGCAAATATACTCTGCAACCTTGAATAGACCTGAGTAACCTTCAGCCTCATTGCTCAGCTGTCTAGAAAGATGACAGTTTAAGAAAGACTGCATCAGTAGTCAGCTTCCATGATCCATCCTATGATTACTGCTCCCAAAGAGGAGTGCTTGCATCTTTAAAGCTCATCTTCTCAATAAGAAATACAAGTAATGGTTCCATACACATGAACAGCCCCCTTGTGCAAGCCAGGTCTTTCCACAGCCTAGGAGGAAAGGTGGGTGAAGTCAGCATAAAGGAAACTGACATCTTGCTCCTGACTTCTAGCTAAAAAATATCAGACTTTGACCCTACTTCAAAAGAAATTACCTACCACACTGCTTGTCCAGGTAACCTGCAGGGTCTAAATGGCACATTCTCCATGAAATGCACACGTCTCCTCCAGCTCAGAGGACAGTCTCTCCATGTATGGCCCAGCTGAATACCAATCTTCTTGCCTCAGCAAACAGGCTGCAAGGCCCAGCCATCTTTACACCTGCTGCCTTCATTGCAACCACATGATACAGAACAGTTTGCCTCTGGAGGTGCCAGGGTGGTGTCCTCTCACCAGCAGGGAGCTGGGTTTGGGCATCTCCTGTTTCTCTTTTGACTGCTCTCTGGCCTTTCCAGCCAGGAGTAACACAAGCACTTAGGCACTTTGCCCTACCATGGAACTGGGCAGGATGACTGGCAAGCTGCTTCTGTTTGCACATCTGGTTTTATCATCTTCTTTATCCACCTGAATGGAGGGGTTTGCATCAGTACAGCAACCAAGAAAACACAGAGCTGCTTCAGCTGACATGCAGCAAAACACACTTTTCTAACCTCTTTTCCTTCAAATTATTGTAGTTGCCCCAAAGAACACAGCGAAAGCAGTGTTTTCCCACAGGCATGAATAGATTACAGCATTTCTCTGAACTGCAAATTATTCTATTCTTAGTTAATGACTAGCAGTGCTGTAGGAACAGACTAAACACTTCAAACTCAGCTCTAGATTTTGTTCTGAAATACCCTTTACATGTAAGGTGCTCTCCCCAGTACTGCACTTATGAAAACAGAATCACTTCTGTCTATCCACTGAGACACCAGAAAACCATTTTAAACAAAGGGAGGGAATTGCTCATGATGAGCAGAAACAAAAAAATCCAAGTTCTTGCACTACAGTACTTTTGTGAGACTAGCTTCTTCCATCTCACATGCTAACAGATGAACATTGAAAGCAATTTCCCATCTTGTTCTGTCAGTACATGGACACCTAATAAATCCCAAGATGTAGAAGACACACAGAAGACTTTTTTTCTGTTTCTTTTGGTTGTATAACTACAGGACACTTATGCTACTTCCCACTCTGCCCTTGAAGAAATTAAAGGCAAATAATGTAAAAACCACAAAAGATACTGGGGAAAATACACTTGCTACATTTGTGTAAATATATGACATCTTTCAGGTGTCTGGCTGGCACAGAATCTGATGATATTCTTCCCAGAATGGCTTGATTTTAATAATTAGTTTTCTTAAATGGTTTATTTGCCTAAGACTCTGAGACACCTGACAGCAGGCAAAAAGCAGCCACATCAGCAGGTGCCACACTGATCTCAGCTCTCAGTGCTGATTATCAGAAGCAGAGATGCTGACCCCAAGGGATACTTAATTGCCTGCTCACAGCCCCCAACTATTCTCCCAGTTCCAGCATCTCCTTCTCTGCTGTGCACAAAAGGCACTTTTATTTCATTCCCAGAAAGAGGCTGCCTTGAGATGGAAGCCTGGGCCTTCTGCTGCACATACAGCATGCAACTGCGCTGCCTGGGAGGAAACATGCCAGACCCTGTTAGCATAGGTTCTAATGGAATCAGGAAGGCCAAACTCGACACAGGGGATAGGTTAATGCCATGGAAAGCAAGCAGAAATCATGGAGTCATGCTGATGTGTGATGTCTTCCCAAACCTCAGCGCTGAACCAAAGATGAGGTTCCTCAAAGCTGAGTCCTTGCACCACTACCATATCTGGCTGTTTTAAACTTAGTCAGCATTACACTGCCAAACAATTTGACCAGCCTGACCAAAAAGAAAGCAAACCCTCCACCATATGCTCACTATTACTGCCAGGGTCCAAGACCAGCCATAGTTGAGAAAGGCATAAAGGCTTTCCTGTTGCTATGCTACAGATGTTCATGGTGTATTTCTGGGAACTCAAGAGCCTGGCTTTGCTGGCTGTAACTGCATGTGGGTGCAAGTCTTTTGAAATCAATGGACCTAAGCAATTTAAGAGATAAAAAAAGCATCTGCCCCTGTTGCTTCAAGCCTTCTAGCACAAATACAACATGCACAATTGCATTCTGACATGAAGAGCTTGAGTACAGCAATCCTTATCTTCAGCTCTTGCTTATTATGAAAATGTGTAATTGTCAATACAAAACACTAGCAGAATCAGTCAGAATTGTATTTAAAAGTCCAAGCTTTCTAGCTCAGCTCCCATGGCCCACATACAAACCTTGTGGGCCTTTGAATTTGCCTGAAAAAAGCATCAGCTTTTCATTCAAAGCAACAGTTCCCTACTTGATGGGTTGGAGTCCACGGTTTCTCCTTCTGAGCACATTGTAAAGTATCTCAGAGGCATCTGAGATAATTAGAAACAAAATACAACTTGATACACATATCAGCCCATACTGTTATTGTTTGCACTATGAAACTATTTCTCAGTTGTTAGATCAGGATAAACTGCTAACTAAGACGTACAGCAGGACAAGCCACTTTGGTGGATGAAACAACAAAGTGCTGCGTGAGGCTCAGGAGATTGGAATCTGATCCCAGCTGGGTCACAGACTTGCCTACTTATTGCCTGCAGAGAACATTAATATCCTAACGTTCCTCATTTCCTCAGAAGCAAACTGGAAATGCTAACAGAGTCTCCTAATGGAGACACTTTGTACTTCAGGACTGGATCTCCAAGAATGCTCCTTGTTCACTGCCCCAACTCTGGAATAAAATACCTGCACAAAAGAGTAACATGGCATTTTTCTGGCTTCTAAACTTGGCCACCTCATCACAAGGCAAGCAAAGACAAAGAGCTGTACACTACTGGAGAACAGGGGCTTCCCTCTACCCACAGTCTTGGATGAGTTCAACCTCATTTGTGACTCCTGCACCTTTACATTCACCTCCCATCCCACCTCCATAGCAAGAATTTTTGTGCAGGCAGTATTCCCTGACTGGTGTTTTCCAAACCAAGTCCAAAAGCCCTTCTCAAATGTAAACATCGAGCCACACAGAGCCTCACCACCCACCTGGCTCCTAACCCTGTTACACATATTTCCATAATCTTTTCGATAGAAAGATGATTATTCAGTTCAGCAGGTACCTCAAGGAAAAAAATAATTACCAGAAGCTTATAAAACTCTGCATTTCAAATGCACACCATTGTGATGCATTGAATTTCCCCTATCTCTGAGATTCTGATTCAAATGTTTATAGAAAGAGCAGTCTAAGTAAGATAGCTTTGTCAAAAGCACATGAATCATTTGAATTCTTGCCTATGGTTCCATACCACAACTAAATCTCTCCTAGGAATGCACTTAAAAACTAAGGACTGATGTTTTCACTTTTCTGCCACACCATTTCCATTGACTAGTATTCAGATGATGGGTCTTTGGAAGCTCAGCCCAAAGCAACCAGAACAATAAAGTGTGAGAAGAGTACATTTATATCAATGTTTGGCAATGTAAAGCACCACATTTTACAGCATTTGGATTACAAACCTACGTGATGGAGAAACACAGCAAAGCATAAGCAGCCTCGTGTGCCAGCAGTGAGTAAATATGCACAACAGAGATATCGACGTCTAAAGAAGTATTTTCCTCTATTTTGATCAGAATCAAAACATTATCAGGTCCCCTGGAAGTGCAGAGTTGACTTGATTTTATCAGGATTTGAGACTTTAGTCTTAACAGCCTAGGAATTTTAAACTTGATAAAGTTATTTACACAAAAATACCCAGAGATGTAATATAGGATGTACAATTTGTGTCTTTTTAAAAAAGTGTTACATGTTTCATTCACAGAACAAAATAACTGAATAATATATTATTTATATTTTTTTACATATCTATACACACAATATTATAATAGTAAAAAGGAAAATCAGTTCCAAGCAGAACCTGTTTGGTTTCACATGAAAGTTTTAAAGTCAGTAAATCCTGTCTTGATATATTGCTCAGACAAATGAAGTGAATTCTAGAGTCCACCTTTCAAAGCCTGAAAATCAAGAATTTGGTAAATGGCTTCCCATTAATACAAGATGCTTCTAAGGTGAGAAGCAACACAAAAGGACGAACTGTATTACCTTTAGATGATGAGGCATGTTTATGCCTGCAGCATTTAAGAACTGGAAGAAAAATAACTGATTCTTCCTATGACTGTAATCTCTTTTTTCCTCAGGATGTCAACCCTTGTCTCTTACAGACCTGGCCACACCAGAAAATCTGACACTGCCTTTAGGAAGAGCTTCAGTGAGACACTTCATACAGCCCTATCAGACTGAATAGCTTTAACCCTGGTTCTGTTATTACTGGTACCAGTAGGGAAAAAAAACAACTATGAGTGACTTTATGGAAGAAAGACTTTTGACATATCAATTGTTAAGTGGTAATGTGTCCAAAAACCTGTGAAGACATTAGAAATGGAGCTAAAAAATCTATGAACAGGATATGAGTTGAGGCTCTCGGCAACGGAAGAGCTTCTACCTCTGTGTGCTACACACGCTGAAATGCTCTCTTCCCACCAAGAATAAAAAACACTGAAGATGTAAAGGCATTACAGCCACTATTTTCAAAGGTTCTAAGTGAAGCAAATCTTGTAGATAAAGATAGTATCTCCTACACCTGAGGGACAGGGATAAAAAACACACACTGAAAAACCTTACAGGAATAAAAACTTTTATCCAGGTCTTCACCACTCACCTACGAACTTATCAGTTTTTCCTGCTGTATCAAATAATCTCATAAAAGATGTTTTCTATCCCCAAGGAGACTTGTCTTGCTTAATTTAAACCTTTCAGGTTAGAATTAAAGGGCATAACATTTCTTCAAGACTGTCTCAGAAGATGTCACTGCTGCACATCACAAAAAGGTGTGGCTCCTACTCCCATTGAAGTCAAAAGTAAAACTCCTACTTTCTGCTCTGGAGAAGGATCTAATCAAAACTGTTTATCCTACTGCCTTCCAGCCTACTGGTATGATATGCAGGAGGTAGTAAGGAATGTGACTGTGCCCCACTGAATAAAATAAGGTTAAAAAGTATTGTAAGGGCCTACTAGCTGGTATAGCAATTTATTCCACATAAATGAATAGCATCTCAGGGTGTCTGAAGACTAAGTATTAAGCAGAAGCAGACGCTTGCAGTACTACAATATGCTGTTTCCTTTTGAAAAAGAAGTTGCACACCACCTGTTCCTTCCTTTTTTTTTTTCTGAAGACACTGCTGGCAATGGAATTAGCCATTATAAAACAACCTACAAACATTTACTTGGTTAACTAACTGGCACTCAGGAGCTGCTGGCATCAATAAGAACAGCTTGCTCAGATACTCCCTTAATAAATGCTTTGCTAGCCTCTGGGTTTCACATCTGGTGTTTGATAGAATGGTAACCCAGGCATTTGTTATTGCTCAGAAAATCGTCATACGTAATCTCAGAGAATGAAAATTAAAGCGGCCCTTAATAGAACATCTATTTCTGTCCATTTATTATTTCAGGCTTCGGATTATTTGTGCAAGTAGAGTTTGGACATGTAACCCAAATGCCCAGATGCACCTGAAAGAGAACTAAACCCACAACCCAGTTCTGCTGCTGTGCAATAACAACATACTTTTAATAACTTCAGTAGAGCCATGCCAATGAGAAATTGTTGCAGCAGCTCTCTTGTTAGAGGGTAGAAATGAGCCAGGACCCAGACTTCCTGTTTAGCACAGCATGAAAAGTTTATTCCTCTTCACAGCTCAGCCATCCTGACTCCAACCATTCCCTGCCTCTGGCTGCAGCAAGCTCCTGCTGGAGGTTTCCCCTGCAGCCTCTGACTGCTGGGTATTTCCTGCTGAACTCTGACTGCAGGGATCAGTTTGCAGACTCTGAGTGCAGGCTTGGACCCAGCTAGACTGTGACTGCAGGTTCCAACAACAGGCTCTGACTGCACACCCACACTGACCTCACAGCAAGTCACTCTCCCCAGGATCCTTCTTCTCCATGATTCCCCCTCCCCAGCTCACCCACTCCCTTTTTATGTCACTTAACTTTATTGGATACAGCTTTTAGTCATCAGGGGCGAGGCTGTATTGGGTAATTAACACAGCTGGTACTTATCGGGGCCAGGTCACCTGTATTCCCTTCTCCTACAAGAAATCTGGTCCGTTATACTTCCTACTACAAGCACGCCTGGTTCAGAGTCATATGGATGCCAACTGGTTTGTCTGCAAAAATTCTACAGGCACCACCTTCATTCAGCATCTCCCACTTTTTTTCCTCCTTGATACAGGACTTAGGGCTCCGCTGGTCCCCATCCTACCCACAAGCTTCTGGGGAAGAAGACAACACACCAGCATCTTTCCTTCTTTTCCATGTATGAGCACAAGGAGCATCACACTGTTCTGCAGGCCACAGGCCAGGGCTGGTTGATGTCACAGTTTCATGGCCTCCATCTTGAACTGCTGGATGCAGCCCAGGTCATGTGTTTTTCCAACTCTGTACCATAGTGGATGGACCACAGCCCTCCCACTGCCCAGGGCTAACAGGATTGCCCACTGAGAGTGCAAGACGGCATGCTGCACATCCCAGCAAAGCGCTGCTAGTGGTAAATGCCAGAGGGGAATTCTGCTGGAGAAACTCTCTCTCCCTCTGCCCCACACCCCTACTTCTTACAAGAGGTGAATTTGGAACAAAAAGACAGGGAGCATTTTCAATCAGCTGGAATGCTGGTAGGTCTTTTTGGGGCAAGCTTAAGTTGCTTACAACTTCAATGTAAACAGTGAAGACTTAGTCTAAACAACTTCTGTCTCACATGATTCTCTCTCAAAGAGATTCTCTCCAAAGGATGTTGGATGAAATGTCAATGCCTTCAACAGGTAGGTCTGGCTTTCACCTGTCAGAGAAAGAAGTAGGGCCCAAGGATAACACCTGCTGTTTGACCATGCAGACTGTTCTCACTTCTCTGTACCACTCATGACATTGCTCTCCTCGGGAACCTCTTCTGTGGGAGTAATTTGAACTGCTGAACCCCTTTACACTTTCTGTTCCTAGCAGTAGAGTAGGAGAGAATGGTAATGGTGTGTACAGATGAGCAGCTCTACAAAACAACTTGAGGTGCATAATCTTACACTGGGAACTAGAGAACCAGTATACCCTGGTAGAATGAAACTTAGATTTCTCCAAGAGATCAGGTGCCTTATTACAATTTTTTATTTGCAGGGCTGCTGCAGATCACTTGTACAAGAGAAACAGCCCAGAACAGCAGTAATTTAAAGACAGAAGTGCAAAAGACTGCACAGTGTAAGTGGTGATGTGTTATTTTACCTTTTAAAACCAACATAAAGGCAAATGTTCAGCTAGCTCTGCCTGTTTATAGGGCTTCTAAGAACACCAGCTCGCTCATTTCGTTCATTCTACATATTCTATATTCTTCTTCTAGATTCAATGGAAAGAGAGAGGTTCTTCAGAAAATGGCTCAATCGCACGTGACCTTCCCAGCTTCCTGAGATGCTCATCTACAGTCTCTGCTCTCTGTAGGAGGTGAGCTTGCACACATCTTGCAAGGAGTAATGACATACAAGGGCCTAATGTTAGGCTAGGCAATGCAGGTCTTCAGGCTTTTGATAAAATTCTCTTCTCTTTCTTGTTCATACCACAGAGAAATTCACCCTGAATAAGTATAGGCTTTGGTACCATTACATACACTTAAGTTGTCCCTGTGAAATATTCTGATAAGAAATAAAATCATCTTTTTGTCGACTTTTTTTTCCAGGTTCTCAGTAAAATACAACAGTTCTGCTTGTATTTAATATCTTCTTTTGAGGATTGGGGTTTTACTGCCCAAGTATGAAAAATTAGGTAATATTTATGTTCAATACATGCCTGAGCTTGCAGAGACAAGCCTGAGACAAACAGTCTTGCTTTCATTCCTTTGTGCAAGATAGACTGCTGTCTGATGAGCAAAGAAGGTACTTCGGGGCAGTTCAGAGAGTGGTGCAAGAGAGTGAGACCAATAAACAGGTGAAGAGCTTCTCTGTGCCATTATATGGGTTGTGTACAAGCCTAAGAGAGGGTTATAAGAAAGACTATCAAGACAAAAAAAAGAGAACTGATCATGATCTGCATGTGCCTTAGATTCACACGGAGAAGACAGAAAGAGAAGAACAAAACCTAATCAAATTGAAAAAGTTTGATGTGTTTAAACAGCCTTGGGGGTAGGACCGCTCCTCTAGTCCGCACTGAGTGCTCAGCTTAATAAAATGAGATTTAGACAACTGACTGTTATTTAATTACAAGAAGGTCTTTTGCTCTCCATTTATGCAAGAACATAGCTTCTATTGATAAACTGTGAGCAGCTCAAATGCAACTGCAAGTACCAATATTCCAGGCACAGGAAGAATTGCATTGCTACTCAGTTCTATGAGCAGACACGATTTTACCTAGCCCTTTCAGCTGAAGTTCACCAGCCTGCTCTGAATTTCCTGGTTACATGCATCAACTGTGATAAATTTTTGGTAAGAACAGACAGCACACAAATCCTGCCACATACACCACTGAAATACAGACCAGCACCAGTGAAATGAAATGCAGAATGAACTCCCCTCAACTTCCCTGTTGCTCTTTGCAAAGAGCACCCACTAAACAGCTTTGTCTACACTTTTACGTCACATCCTCAATCACTCCTTCCTATTAAAGTTTTTGGATTTGGCCTTACAAGAGCTTTGAAAGACCTATCTCTTCATGACCATTTAACTTTTTGCCTAATGATTCAAGTTCAATGACATGCAGAGGCTGACAAGGAGCAGACAGAAGAAACCTCATGTACTCACTTGAAATCAAGGCTAGACCTCACTGGATAAGGATTAATACCATGAGCAGGGCCCTGGTAGGTTCCACTCAAGAACTGTGACAACAGGAGCCTTGCTGATAAATTCTCACGTCTCACCTGATTCTCTCACTCCAAGAGAGGAGGCTTGCATGACTGTGGCAATTTTTTAAACACCTTGAGAAATGTAAGTGGTACCTCTGCACTGCAGCCCGTCACAGCTATTATAATGCAGTATTTCAGAGCTGGTGACAAGAAGCACACTCTGAAACACCCAGCAGAGAGATTGCTGCACTGAAACACCACTGCTCACTCTCTGACTGTGGACACATACTCCAGAAAGACTCACACCTTCACACAAAGGAAAAAACTATGACCTCCAACAGAGAGATGTGAGCCTGCAGTAAGGGCAGAATGCTGTGACCAGAAACCGCCCCCAGCACACAGATACAGGTGACACATGTCCCAGTTTTTACTCCATTGTCCACCTTATAAAGGAGACAGACAAGAACCAAACTACTGAAAAGGAAAAAACCAAACTCAAGAACAAAATCCAACTTCATCATGACTGTACAGTGTCACCAGATAAACCTGGTGTTTGAAAACTTAATTTTTCTTGGACAAGGAATGACCAAGTTATTCTTCTTCCAATAACCAATGGATAAGGTGGAAATGGTATTTACTTGCTCTCTTTGTGCTGTTTTTCACTTGAGTTGTTCAAATAACTAAAAGCTGTCTTCACCCATTACACAAACTCTGAACAGGTAATACCAGGGGTGCAAGTGGGAGATCCTGGGATCAGTATCTCTTTGCATCTGGGCTGTGTTGCAAATTTGCATATCCCATAAACAACCTCAGTAAAACATTTCAACAAAACAGAGCAACGAATCCTCAGACAAGGTGAGCAGGTGGTGACTAACACACAAGTAATCAGCACATGTTGCAGGGAACTTTTTTTGCTAACTGTGAACTCCAAATTTGAAGTGTGAAAAGAAAAAAATGCCACATCACAGATTCAACTTGCAGTGCTTGTGCTCAGCAGCAGAAGCAGCTTTTGGATAGCTCAGCTCACAAATGACAAGAGGACATTTCCTGCAGAAAAGACATCTACACAAAAAAGTTGGCAAAAACCCCAATGTGTTTTTACTTTCACTTGTTTCCACCTCTGTGCCATAAACACCTTCACCGTGCAGCACAGAAAATGTATGTATTTTCTTTGTTTAAAACACCATTACAATACATAACTCATGTACATGCAGGCACAGGAGGAGTCCTGTCAAACTATTTGGGTTTGTTTGAACAAGCCCCAGAGATTCATTAAGTAATCCATCCCAGTAAAGTCAAGATGCATTTCCAGAGCCCTGGAATGATGGATATGAGACCAACAAAAACAGAAGACCCACCTTGCAGTGTTGTTGTCACCTTGTCAGTCACAGGATATTTTATTTCAGGTTTCCACAATCTGAAACAAAACAAAAGCTCTCAGTTAGTGGCAGCTGTTAAAAGGAAAAGCTTTAACTTTATTGTATGAATTAGACACTCATGAATTGCAACATGTTAATAACGAAATGCCTTCCTCCTCTCCTTTTAGTAATATGCGCAAAGTTACACCAAATGCTCTTTTCCAGAGACCAGAACCTCTCTTGCCACTATAGTTTACATCCCTCAATTTGCACCAGGCCATGTCTTACGAAGAGCCCAGGCCCTCAGAATGCCTGTTTTTGTATAAAGTGAATATCCATGGAAAAGCTGATTCCTTTGAAGCACAGGCTACACTGTGGTGTCTGTTAACATCAGAGTTTCACAGAAACAATTAAATCCCTTTCCTCTTTACAGAAAGAAGATGATTTGAAGGCAGAAGACATTTCATGTATCTAGATTCACTGGGGATGATTTGCCAAAAATTAGAAAAGACGCTAACAGCAACACCCCTACGTACAAGGAGTCAGCAAACAAACAACGTAGATAATACAAGCTAATTTGCCAAAAGCTTCCTTGTTGCCAGGAATCCCACAGACACACTGCACAGTAACAAATGATGTGCTTACAAGCTGCAGACCACACTGACGGGACCGATTAATTCAGTATCAGGTAACGTGGTATCATGTACCACAGAAAATCCGCAACAGGGAAGCGCTGTTGAGCAATCACAGAGGAGAATTCTCTGGTGCTACAGCTGTTTTACTGCAGGACCCTGGGCACGTCCTTAACTGCCTTGTGCTTGAGTTACTAAACATACCTTACGATGGGTATAATACCATTACAATGGCATAAAAAAGGACTAATTACTGCTTTGCAAATCCTAGGAATGGCTAGGCAAGGGAGAAGCACCTATAAAGTGCAATTTGTTGGCATTTATAAATTGCATTGAATTGCCCGAGAAGGAAGAAACACAGACTTCCCTACCCAGCTTCATGTCAACAGCCAACAAATGGATGGACCATTTTCCAGTCAGCATGAACCCTACATGCAGAATTAACTTCTGCCAAAATGTGGGTAACAAAACTCACAGCAGGATGAAGTTATTTAAGATACTCATTGCTTCACAGGGGAAAGATAGGGAGAAGATAAATGTCAGCAGGAATAAAAGCACCTTGTACTTTTTGGTATGCCTCCCTGTACACATAAGCATAGGGGTTGTCACTGAATGCAATGGGAGTCTCATCTCTGACTTTACCAAATGATTTGCTGAATCATGAGCACAAAGCATCCCTCCCTCCTTCTTTTAAGCATGGAGCAACTTTCCAAAAGGAGAAAAAGACTTAGGTCTCTACAGCACACTGCTGTCATAACTGAGGGTGAGGATGGAGGTGTAACCAGGAGAACAGAAGAAAGGAAGTCAAGCTCAACTATTTCTTCTTTCCTTTCAACACCAGCAAATGAAAAGTCAGTTCTCACAATATACTGGCCAGGCATGGATCTTATTATCTTAGCTTAATTCCGTATGTCTGAGAAGAAAATCAGCTGTAAGCTGGTTAGAGTTACTAAATGATGCATGTCTAAGGTACTACCCCCAGGTGCAGAGTCGGGCACCAAAGACTAAGCATTATTTAGGAAGACGCTGCTCATCCAGACACTGTTAGTAATGGTCAGCAAAACACAACCATGTAACAACTCATACATAATGTTTCCCTCTTGAGCAAAACCCCATTCAGCACCCTCCAGTCTCTGAGGAGCTCCCAGTTCATATACAAACCAAAGACAAAGATGAATGGTACCAGCGCCATCCCTTCTCTCAAGCTTCTGAGGAAAAAATGATGGACAAGCATACAACCCTGGCACCTCCAGAAAGCAGAATTTCCAGCTTTTTTTGCAGCTTTGTCCACAATTATTTACTCCTCAGGGACTCCAGACTAATCCTTATATCTGTGGTCACAATAAAAAGGAAACAGACTTGTTGCTAAAATGGCCATGAAACACCAATCAGACACCTATTGACACTCCTGCTACGGTTACACTCAGTTAATTCCACTTCAAAAACATCAAGATTTTCCAAAGCACAGCCCTGACTCATGCAGCCTGTGGTGAACAGGGGACATATTCTGGAAAAGACTACTAATAAAATACCATGCCAACTGCTTGACTCAGAGAAAACAAGATTAGCACTGCGACATGTTGGCATTTTGACTTCTGAATACTTGCTGGATGATAAAATCAGGAGCTGTCTTTGAAGTCTACACTGAACAAAACTATCTACCCCTTTTCTGTATCTACAGTGGCATTTGCTAATGCTGTCAGCTTTTATGTGATGTTGGTGTTCTTGCAAGGAGTCACACTGACAGCTCTGGTTACCAAAATCTTTCACTAACTGCTTTCCAGTAACATCCTATGGGAAAAGAAAGTTGTCCAGTATTTTCCATCTTTCAGTATACACCTGCCCCAAGAGATGGGCAGATACTATAATAATAACTTAGCTTATTCAAAAAATTCACTGGCATAACTGAATACATACTCCAACACCCTGGGGACAGTTCACTTCAGAAGAAGGAGCTGGATTGGCTGAAAGGGAGAAACTGTTTGGAAATCTGAAGGTGGAAGATGGATTAGGTAATGGCAAGCATGGAATGATAACATTTACTATTCAAATATAAGGAAGGAACAAGTAGAGCAGATTAAGGGCAGTGAATCTCAAAGAAAAAAAGATTTTAAGCAACTCCACACAGATCAGTAAGGCTTCACAGGAGGCCAAAAAAGTGCAGAAAAGTGCTAGAGGTGGAATAAAAATACAGAGGAAAAACTATTTTATGGTAAAAGAAAGATGCAATATCAATTGACTACAGTGCTGACCAGAGAAATATATTTAGAGAAGAGATTCGTGTAGGAAAGTCAACTTAAGCAGATGAAATCTTACTAAATTTTTTTTTTATCCTTAAAAAAAAACCCCGACCAACAGACTGAAACCAACCACACACTAATAGATGAAACCACTGACAATGTGTACTCACAGGAAATGAGGGAAGACCTGAAGCACTGCCTAAAAGCAAGCACAGAACCACCAACCACCATAAAAAGGAAAGAAGATGATAACCACACAGGGAATTGGAGACCTGTCAGCCTAACTCAGACTCCCAAAACAAACTGTGAATTAGTTATAAATATCTGAAAGACAGATGGCCCACATCAGTAAATCCACTTCTGTAAAGAACTAACCAAAACAAACTGGTCTGACCCAGCTTTGTGTTACAATACAGAATATTTACAGGATAAGGCCAGCACATATATCCTATACTCTTGGCGGGGGCAGTTGAATGGGTGCTCAGGGGTTAGGGTTAGTGAGCCTGAGGCTTGCTTCTTTGCAATGTTTTGTGTGAGCAGCCAGAAAAAAACAGTGAGCTGAGAGAGTTGACCAGTATTTATTCACATTCAAAATCATCCAGAATCAATGCCATGGAACTCACTGATCCGAAGTGCTGCAGCAGTGCTGCTGCAGAGGCAGCAAAAAGGAAATGTTTCCACACAGAGCTTCATCCACTGTCATCTAATTTGAGACCCAACAGGCTGAGCCCAGGTACACAACACTGCTCAGCCAGAGCCAGAGTGCAAGCCCACATTCCTCTCTGCTGTGCTGGCTCTTAGGTGGAGACAAGTCACACCCCACAGTAATAGCAAAGTGAACAATTGAATATTCAGCTTCCACTGAAGAGGTGGTTCCTAATAGGTTCTCCAGAGCTCTTCTGTCAGAGCCATCAACCTCATACTGTTAACTGTTGTCTGACACACAGACATGGCTTAGCCCAGGAGATAATCCTACAAAGTATAAAGCTAGCAGTTGTTCAATGTCTGAAAGACTTGCAAAGGCGATTTAGGGTAATCTAACTAAATTAGGAACCCTCTGAAGCTGTCAGCTGCCTTCACCGGACAGTCAAAAAGAACCAGGTAAACAGGGTGAAGATATCTCAGGAAACCTGCTGCCACAACCAAGATCTGCATTGTACCTCTTGCAATTTCTTCTAGCCTTGTGCATTTACCATTCTTTGATCTGCTCACTGACGATAATGGACAGGCCAAGATTTTGGTTCTTCACCTGCCTGCATGCAATGAAGCTGAGCTGCAGGACCTGTGGCTGCACTCTGCAGGCCTTGGCCCTGAAGGTACACTCAGCTTGGATGGGTTCACATTTGAAGCCTACTGGTTCAGCAGCCTGCTCACTGCAGCCTGCGTGAAGGAAGAACAGAATAATCTTCCATTTCCTTCAAAAGACAGAAATTTCAGTGCTCACTTTAACTGACCTAAGACCATTCCTCATCTGCTATGGTACTTTTTGATAGCCTCTCTTACCACTTCTAGTAAAACAGAAAGTTTAATGAGTTCTAAAACCCACAGAACATTTGAGATTGTTTACACACAAGAAACGATCTGTGGCTCAGAACTGAAGAGGCAGTAACATAACAGATCTCTAGGGCTGTGCACCTTCCCTGCTGCACAAAAAAGGAGCAAATACGCCTTCAACACTTTGAATGGAAGCCGAGAGCCTGGTTTTCCAGGAGCACATACTCTTTCAACTTTAATCTGCCAGTTTCAGGGACAGGGATTCACACAAAAAGTACACAGCACTGTCAGTATTTCTGCAGCCAAAGAGCCTCAGAGCTTCTGTTTGGTTTTCTAGATGATCCTGTTATCCATTTTTTTTAATGTTTGAACACATTTTCAAGGGTGCAACTCAAAACACTGCAAGGGTACCAACAGTACAAGAAAGTATGTAACAAACAAAACCCCCTGACTTTCAAGAGAGATCAGGGTTGTTATCATTGCTTCTATTCAAGTAATTTCTTTATCTTCATGACAAGGTACTTCTGTTAGTATGAGCCTGCAGCTAGGACAGATCAGCATAGCTCAATCAAAATTCCAGGAAATGCCACCAGTTCACAGGAGTTAAGGATCCATCTTGGACACTTGCGTCTCGAAACCCGAAAGTGAGTTATTCTTTTCTCTGTAGTGATGAAAATATGCTTGAGAAGTATCTTTGCTTCCTTTTGCTAAGAATCTACATGTTCCTAAAAAAAGCCTCAAGCATTTCTTCTGTTCCTCTCACATGTGGTCCTGAGCCCACAAAGCCAATTGGAGCTTCACCACTGACCACCACTTTCCAACCACATCACCACACTCAGCCCTGCCAATAACAACTTTTCAAGAGGAAGTACTAAATCACCAGTCGCCCTTCTCCTTTACAGGCTCCTACTACTTTAACATCCAAACACCTTCCAGCCTGTAACCTTGACCTTCCCAATTCTAGTACCATACAGCAAAGGAGTAGTTATCCCAGTTACAGAAGGGTTACTGAGGCACAGAGAAATTAAGTTGTTTATTGCAAGTTCTCTACAAAATCTTCAGAAGCATTTACAGACCTCAAGCCAGATGACATCTAGCAGTCTCAGCTGATGCTAAGAGTTCTCATCAAACAGGCTCATGGCAGCTACACAACTTTGAAAAGTCTAGGAGCAGCACTACTTAAGGTTTAATGGTTAAAAAAATCCACTTTCAATGCCGCCATAGGCAGCTTCCTTTCAACAAACAGCAAACCAAAGAATAAAATGCAAAGCTTCAATAACACAGAGAAGAGTTACACTCACTTCTAAAAATCAAGTTCAATTTAAGGCATTCATAGCAGAAATCAATGAGAGTTCTTCTGGAGTTTCTACGTGTCACATGTATGAAGGATTACTTTGGGGAATCTTAATTAGATAACAAATCAATTCAATTTGGGGAAACGTAGGCTTTTAATACTCAAATAGGCTGATATATGAATCTTGAAAAAAGTAAAAAGACACTGCCATCCAAGAAAAGAAAAAGTTAATTCTTTAACTTTTCTGAGCAGTTTAAACTCCAGTTTCCTGATGTACAGTTTAGACAACTTTCATTCATTCTAGCCAGGTTCTGGTAACCAACTCGCTCCCCCATGCCCAAATTACTCACACAGGCCCAGAGCAGAGCACTGACAACTCCACAGTGACCCCAAGCAGCTTCCACTGGATACCAACAGGTAAAGTTACTCGGACTTCAAATGGTTTTTTTCCACCTCTACAGTGGAAGTGCCCATCCATTCACTGCAGGGCTCGGAAATATGAATCCCTAAACCCAAGATAATGTAAGAATGACTGATATAGAAAAGTCAGTATTTTCGGGGCAGTCTTACACAGCTTGCAAAAAACAGAAAGAATTAGGATGTGTTCTGAAAATACAGGAGAAAAGCAAAAGCACTGAGTGACTATTCTCAAATGGGGGAACATGCACTTAATGAGGCAGGAGTTCTGCAGAAACAAGCAATAATGTGATCCCATAATTAAAGAATGCTTTGTAAAATGTATGCAGAAGGCTGCCACAAAGACTGCACAAACACCCTTTTTTCCAGTGTTTCCTGAAATGAGCCATTTGACTCGGCAATGTTAAAAGGTTCCTTTAACAGCCTTTTTTCCCTCTGTGATACATCATCTGATGTGACTGAGGTCGAGTGCATTAAGAATCTGTGTAACATTTTGTGCTGCAACATGACAAAAGAGGCACTGTCTGAGCTGCAAGGGCTGACCAGCACTCGATCTGTTTCTACAGCCATACTAGAAACACATGTGGAAGCGTACAGAACTTAGAATTCGTTTTAAAACTTTTTAAGTAAATAGAGTGTTTAAATTCTGAATAAAATAAAATAAATACAAAGTCCTTGGTGGCCTCCTAGACCATATATGAAAGAGTGTGGCATCACAGAAACAGCACATTAACCACACTACTCACTCAAAAGGTTAATAGGGGAAGGCCAGGACACCTAGTATGGCTTTCTGTGTGCCTTACCAGAGAAGCCTCCATTACAAGTAACAATGGCAAACTCATTCAAATCTGGCTTAGAAACCCCATATTTTACAGATTTATTAACTTTTAGTTAGTAGGCACAAGCATCACTCTAGTTCTAAATAATCCTTCCTTGGGAAGTGACATAATCTTTATCGTATTTGTACTTCAGTGAAGGAAGAATGCACTTTTTCTTTTATTAAAAGGGCTGACACTCAGTAACACAATTAATGAGCAGCTTTGGATGTTATCTTCTTTTGAAACCCTCTATTTAGGATTAGAACACTGTAATTATGGGCGCTGAGCAAAGAGCTTGTCTAGGTACATTTCAAGATGCTACCTATATAATTAATCTTCAGCTTTTTTTTTTAAATAGAGTTTTTCAAAGGTTCAAGGAGCTTTCAAAATGGGGAGTTGGATTTAATAGGGACTGGTCATTCAAAGCAGATACTCAGAAAACTGCTCCAACAGCCCCTAAGCTGGCCACTGTGGCAATTGTTCTATGAGCAAAAAGGCAACTGGGCTCTGGCACAGCACGATGATGTAATTCTTCAAAGTAGTCCCTCCACCACTTAAACAGATCTGCTAACCTCAGTGGGTCTTATCACATAACCACTTGTAAAATCAAGTCATACCAAGCACAGGGCTGAAGGGATCCCATGCAACATTTCCACTAACACTTTTTCGTTCTGGAATAATCTCTTTGACAGCCTATTTTTTTTTTTCCAAAAGATACAAGGAAAGCACTTGTGAGCAGGCAAGTACAGCTGCAGCATTAAATAAATTAGAATACACTTGTCAAAATTCTAGACAACGTGTTGGTTTAAGACAGGGAAGGTGTCGGACAGAGCGTGCAATGTTAACCTAAGCATACAGGCAGAGGCCACTGGGAGTCATTATATTCAGGATCCACATGAACAAGAGCAGACTGTTTATAAGCTGCACAAGTTCTGGTCCTCAGTATTTGGGTGTGCATGGATGGATGGATGGATGGATGGATGGATGGATGTATTTGCATGTATATGTCTATATATATATACACACACAGAGTAACCATGTAAACTATTTTTTTTTAAGGAGATAAGAATGGAAAGCAGGTGGAAAAGGAAAGTTAACCAGGACACAAACGTTTAAAGAGCAAATATATTAAAAATTAAACAGCCTATTCAATTATAGTAGGTTCTACAATTACTTTCTGAACACTGGCTTCTGCAAGCACAAGACTGCCACTGAATGAGAATTACCCCTTCCGCTCTGAGATGAAACCAAGAGCACCACTGATCTGAGCCTTCTGCTGGATCAACTGATATGGGAAAGGCATGGAGCCACAGATTTCTTTTGTTTTGTTTTTTAATCCTACAGCACGGGATTACATAGGTAACTCTGACACCGAGTCCTCTGCAGCAGCTGAAGTGCACACTGTCTCAGGAAAAAGCCTTGTGCTGGCTGCCAACGACTAAATCAAGCTAATCAGCAATGTGCCAATGCATGCTGATGTTGACACTTCAAGGATCACAAAATATTCAGTTCTACTCATTAATCCTTTAATGCTAGTTCCCATCAATCAAAGAGCCCACTCTAATTACAGGTTTCAAAAAGCACCAGTAAGATCATTAACAGAGCAATGCAGAGGACAGCAGAACAAGAAAAGGACCTCAGATGCCAAATCCATTCTATGCAAAGCCTCGTGTCTGCAATTTCCTCAGAAGCATCAATGTCAAACCACAGGCAGAATTACCTGCACGTGGTTCACAGAGGTATGGTAAGCCAACAAGAGCACACTGCAAGCATAAATCCCTTCCTAGGTGCTATACCAATCCCCGAAGTTAGGTATACCTCACACTACAAGGGCTGAAAACTCTCCTGCTGACTATCTGGACACTGGACATTTGCACCAGGGGCACAGTTCTGCTGCTCAGTCTGTCTCCAGCAGCTCACTCTGCTGAATAGAGCCCAGGAATCCTGGGAGCTGCAGAAAACATGACTTAATGACTTTGCAGTCTCACTGCTCCCTTCTACACTCGAAGCTAATTCTTCCCTGCCATATACAGTGAGCTTGCAGTTCTTCAGAAAACAATTCCTTCTTCTTACTGGTAAGTCACATCAGCCGATTTTCAGTTTCTATCTGCACTCTACTGGCTTTATGTTTTACACTTTCCCTCCCTTTCACCATTACCAATTTACTATGCAGCCTACTGCAATCTCTCAGCAGACAAATCAATTCCCACTATCATCCTCTGACCAGCCTTCTTGAGTAACATTAGTGAGACATACAGTGGCTTTGGGGAGCTGGACACTTTTGGTAAACACTAATTGAGGCAGACATTCTCTAGGACATGCAGTCAAGAACCTTCAGTGTGCCAAATTGTTTGAAAACTAAACAGAGCAAATAAATACAGGCTCTTCTGTCCAAGTGTTAGGATTTTCCCCACTTCCTCCCTTCATGTGTTAAGTGTGAGATCTTACCCAGACACACAGACTCCAGGAAAAATGTAGAATTTATGGCCCCTGCATAAAAACATGGAACACATCAGGAAGCACATGTGCTGTCAGGTACCTTGATATGGGTGTTTACTCCACTTCATGTCAGTGCTTAAAATCAGCTGTCTTTAGCTAGGATAGTCAGTGCTCAAGTACTTACCATCATTCACCTGGACAAAGTACACTATTCCAAGACTTCTCCCTCAGCATTTCCTTCTCAGCAGGTTGCTCTGCACATTTTCCTCTGATTTCCCACTATCTTCTTGTAATCCTCAAACCCACTTAAATATTAGTAAGCGCTGGTATAAGGCCAGCTACTTTTGTCCCTGTCAGCACTTTTTTTCTAGTGCTTCCAGAAGTCCCAAGGAAGATGTAAGCCAATTGCTGCAACAGTCGAGGGGTACCACCATCATCATCATCATCATCCAACAGATAAGGCACAAGAACTCCATGATTTCTCTTCTCTGCTTAGCCCCAACACAACATCTCAACTTTCCACTGTACAAAACTCAAGACATAAGCACTCATAGTTCAATAAAAAAATTGCTTTCCTCATCAGCTGACTGCAACAAAGTCCTGCCATTCATGGTCCTCAGGCAGAGACGGGATGTGTGCACTAGAGAGGCAAAATATCTGTGCTAAAGCCCTACGTGTAACACTGCATAGCTATAAATACCTCAGAGACGACTCCTCTATACTTGATCACGGGAGAAAGAACATTCAACAGAGCAAATGACCATGCAGCAATTGGCAAAGATCACTCAAGTGAAATCCACTCACAGTTACAAACAAGGGTACATTGAGTTGATGATGTCTTTAGGGCTAGGGCCTACTTTGCAATGCCTCCAGCTCAAAGGCGAATATGCCACTAGTAATGGTAACTGAACCAAAGAACTGGATAATTCTGCCCTAAGGAGAGAATGTCTGGTAAAGGCTGAATCAAAAGCCAGAATATCCCCAGTAAGAGAAAGCTTCAGTACCCGCTGTTACCTGCAAATCTCTTGAGCACTGAGGACAGATCTTGTTAAGCACAGATGAGTTACTTTGCCAAAGAACAGAAGAGGATGCCACCGCAATAGCACGGCAGGTCTAACATCACTGCAGCAGAAGAGAGTGGAGCTGCAGGCAAGCACAACTATCAGTAAGATGGTTCAGCACATCTGAGCTGGTTGTATGGTCACACCCTGTGTGCTTTTTGTCATTCCCATTTGCTCAGAAAGTACTTGCCTTAAGGCAAGGCACAGAACCAAAGTACAACTTCCCACCCGAGACCATAAATAAAATACAAACCAAGGTAAATGAGACAAGCAAAGAGAAAACACCTCGTCATCCCCATCAGAGAATGTTTTCACTTGTCCTTTTCTCGAAGAATAAGAGATGGGTAAATAAAAACCCCCAATGGTTGTTCAGGGCTTTATTCATTTCCATGTTTTATCTTTACAAGGAAACCATTCACATCATCTTATACAGTGTTAACTCTAATGATATGAACTGACAGCTTGGCTTTCACCTTTCACACCTGTCCAGGACACCAGTTCTGGTTACTAACTGTCACTTAAAATACTCACCTACATATCCCATCCCTATCTCTGAAATCATGTGAATTATTCAGTAAGCTGCTACAACAAGGATTTCTTTAGAGAAGACCTACTTAATGCGGCACATAGGGAATACATTAAAGGATTTATTTTCCTGCCAGATTAGAATATAAATTGATAAAATTACACTTGCTTTCCAAGATAATGGCTGAGGTTATCCCACTTCTTTAGACTACTTAGCTTTAGGGCAGAAATTCTGAAAACACAGTAGCATGTACAGATCACAGAATACAAATTACTAATCACCTCTCAAAAAAAAATACACCTTCTAATATTCTGTGCCTTTCAAAGAGGGTAACAGGACTAGATACACATAAAATATGACCCAGAATTGGGTCTTGTAAACCATATTCTTTCATCAAGCAAAACATAAGCGATTTCTGCAACCAAAAAGGAAAAAGCTAAAATGTGCTGCTAAATTGTGCAATGGCTCTTGACTTTGCATGTACCCAGTTTGGATCAGCCACTGAGGAGGTAGCATGCATACGGATATATAGATATAGACATGGATACACAGACATACCTCAAAACACAGTACTGGCTGCTTCTCTGAAGAACCACAAGCTAAGTATCCTTTCTGCTCCTCCTTTCCCAGACACCTGGAAAATCCTTGTGGGTTTTACAAGAGCAGAGACCACAACTGGCCAGCACACAGCAGCAACTTTTGGATGACTACCAAACACACTCTTACTTGGGCCAGGGAAAACTGTCCTGCATCGTAGTGGAACCCCAAGTTTTTCATTTCCATCTCACTATGGATAAGCAGAGCCACTCTGGCACAATGCCACAGGCAGTGGGAGCAGGCCTGGCCTCTGGCCATGACAGTGTCCCCCTCGCCCCTGCACAAAGCACCCAGGAAGGCAGCTCTTTCTTGGAGCAGTAGCCTCTGAAGGAAAATAAAAGTGAAAAAGCGTTTGTGGCCTGGCTAATCCTGTAATCAAATAAACTTTTAACAGCTCTCTGGTGGTATGTAATGCTGGGACAAATCATGCAGCTTTTGTGAAATATTCTAAGTTAAATCTGCTTTCTGTCTGCCATTTTGTGGCTAGTTCTATTCTTTTCTCCACCTTGCAAGACTTTGGTTTTCCTTTATAATATTTTTACAAATTTTAAAGCAGAGATCTTCCAATTAAAAATATGTTGGACTGGTGGTATTTATCTTATTAAGGTATTTAACACAACAAAAAATGTCACTGGATTTCATTCTCTCATTGCAAATACCACACCACGAGTTTCCAGAGCCTTGCCCTTCTACTAAAGTAGAAGTTCCATACCAAGGAGCCAGACTTTCAAATTATCTAATTTTGCAGGAAAGCATACACACATGAATTATGCTTTATAATGGGAGGAAGAGAAGTCTATAAATTCTATTTGCAATTTCCAAAAGACAAACTATATTCAGCATCAAACATTTAGACAACAGCTAAGGAAAAATAATCAGAATAACCAAAGCTGATCACTCAAACTGCATATTACAAGAGGAAATAAAGAATTTTTGTATCATGTTCTGTTTGACAATAACATAACCTTCAATGTTGTTTTCCAGAAAAAAAGGCGTAATTCTGTTAATTATTATTTTAAAAACAATGTCTGTGCTTGCAAGTATCCTTGTGAAAACGTGCACAATATACTCCTTTTGCAGAGGCCATGGGAAAATAAAAATCAAATATCTCAGTATTTTCCTGCTGTAACGAAGCAGGCTAATTAATGGAGCTGCCTTGGCAGCTGTCATAAAAATATTACGTCTTCTGTGTTTTCCAGAATAGGCTTACTGCCCGCTTACATATTTAAAACTTTTAAGCAAATACAAGAGGATGAATTTTTTGATAAATCTAATTTTATCATGATTCATGAAACAACCATGAGAACACACACTTTTTCAATTATGTCTTGCCTGCAGATTAAAACAGGTGATGTCCTGGAAAAACAGATAAAAACAGCAAAAAGCTTTCCATTTTTAGTCAAGTCTCCTTTATCCTTCAACATTGCTTGATTTCATTTGACCAGACACTGAAACATTTGGAATTTCAAACTGTTTGCAAACAGTGTGCAAGTAGTTCAGGAGAAACGAAGGAAAAATTAAAAAAAAAAATTTCCTCTAAATTACGTTAGTGAAAGCTTCTCATCCTTTTCAATGTTTGCTTATATTATTCAAGCCATCCTCATTATGGTACTTAAAATTAAAATAAATTTCTGCAACAATGCTCTATGGTAACATTTAATGAAGATAATCACTAGTACCTGCTGCTGCAGAAAGAAGAATTTATATTACTAGATAAATAATAAAATACTATATCTGAAACTTGTCCATCAGACACAAACATTTCAGATTCTTTTCTAAATTATCTCCTGTAATAACATGACAAACTCTGAAAACATTCCCATCAGTTTTGTGCAAATCAGACCTAGATCTTTGTTTTCTAGTTCTATATTCCATTCCTGACAATTATCCATAGATCTCAAGTTTCCCTAAAGGAAATCCCTCCCTTTCTTTTCTTAAACATATCACAGTTTTAAAAGGAGATTCTACATTCAATACATTACAGGAGTTTCCTTTGCAAATAGCAGCCTTCTGGGGAAACGTATTTTATTCACTCCTCCTGTTCTTTTCACTTCATTTTGAGGCCACTGAATTCACCATAAAGAGATGTTTTACAACTGTCATGCCCTGTACCCCAAAGGAATGTTTTGAAACTATAAAAGATGTCAGTACTTTGGTTGGGATTTTTTTTCCTGTGAGAATTTTCAGTATATTATACAGTAGCATAACATAAAGGAAAAGATCTCCGTGCAGTACAATGGTAAGGTGACAGAGATAGTCACAATGTCTCCTCAACCTTTTTTATGGCATCTCTATCAGGTTGGCAATAGATGAGGACAAAGCAGGGCACTCCACCCACACAATGTAGCAGAAAGAACCAGATATTCCTCAAAGCAATCACTGAAGAGCTGGGAACCTGATCACAGTTTTCCTTTCCATTCTCAAATGAGAAGCAATATAAGGAAAGATAAGACATCTCTTAGAAGTGTATTTATCTTGTATTTTATACATTTATGTGCTACTTCTTTTATGTTCCATGCTTTTCTGCAACACATGGGGGTTTTGCCTCTATCACATGCTACAGTCTCAGTACTTGGGACAGCTGGGATATTCTACTTAGTAGTCATTTCTTGATCCTTCCATCATTTTCCCACCAGCACAGCCACTCAGCCATTCAGGCAGCCACAGTATGTTAAAGCATCTTATTTCCACCTATCGCCGAATCATCAAAATGATACTTCAAAAGGACACAATTAAAATATTTCAAAGGAACAACAGATGCTTGAAAAGATAAAATAAACAGAGGTAGTGGCAGAATGCCACACCACCATTCCACCTCAAGGCCTTGGTGAGAAGCCTTGTGTACTGCAAATGCCCTGGTTTTCAGCCACTGTTTATACCCTAAAATGGTCTTCCCAGCACATTACTCTTTATCAAGTTTGATTGCAGATCAGGTGTTATTTCAGAGAACGCCTCGAAACGTACCAGTACAAACTGTTTCAACTCTCAGTTCCCAAAAATGACTGACATTGATGTTTGTCTGGCCTTCTCCCCATACATGCAGCACACATCTCCAAAACTAAAAGGAAAACAAAAAGAAAAAAAAAAAACAGAGCAGTGCTACTGCAACATAATCTATGTTGTCACCTACACGACCTCAAAGGTTGGGTCTGGAATGCAACCAAAGTAACTCCCCAGCTTTCAGAGCCCTTACCACAACTGCACCCAGCTACCTCAGTGCCACCAAGTCACTCTGGCAGCAGAACAGACCAGAACAGAGTCCTGCGTGACAGAATCCAGAGGTGGCTACTCTGACCACAAGGACCAGAAACACATTTCACATCCCAGCAGCTCTACAGCTGCAACAGTGTAACATTTGTTCACAACCTAATTGTCTTCATGTCTCCATTTACATGCCCACTTCTGGGTCTCGGACAACCTCAAGGATCTTTGCATCACAAAGCAAAGTAGCTGCATATGATCACTCATATGGAGTTTATATACAAAACAAGGACTAAACCTGTCTTTCCAGTACCTAGGTGCAATTCAGTGTCCTATTTCACAGACCAGAGCTCCAGGACTTGTTTTTATTCTTTCACAGAACTTCAGTTTATCAAAAGTACAGTTCTCTCTTAAAGCACACAGAGCATCAAACAGCATGTGTTCTTGTTCAATTCAACTTGCAAAATCCCAAATCCAGTTTTACAACTGATTTTAAATGCAGCTGTCATCCAGTGGGCAACATCTGCTGCATATTGCTGAGCTCTCCTTCCCCTGTACAGGAGTGGAGTCTGTCACTGCTGATGCCAGCTTTGGAACTGGGTTGGTTTTCAATTAGAAGGTAGTCTTGGCCAACACACAGCCAAGTGGCATGTGCTCAAGTAAAACTACCTGTGGCAGTGCAAACCAAAGCCCAGCAACAACCCAGTCGCACACAACTTTTCACTAGCCCTCCCTGCAAACCTGACTTCTCATCTGGCTCCCACTGCCATGAAAACAATGATAAGGGGATTAAATCACAGATGTCTCACTGCCTTTCTCTTCCCACCCTTAAAATGTAACTATGAGGCTGGCCTGATTTACATTTTAAAAAAAAGCATCCTTGTTTTCCAGCATATACTATGTCTGGTTATGTCAACAATTTCAGGCAAGTCGTGATTTAAAGATCACTGGGACCTCAATGCAGTGTTTAAAGGGGAAAGTGTTCTCCCTCTCAAAAGCAGATAAAATATAAACTGTTTTAGACTAACATAAATTACCCTGCAATAGGTTAAAACATCATAACATCATAAACGTCCTCTTTGGGTGCCCAGGGCTGTCTGGCATATTTAGGCTGCTGTGCATCATTTATTACTCTTTGACCTCTCTTTTCAGAAGCATCCAGCCACGTGCTATGTTTCTCAGCCTGTGGAATGCCAGGACTATACAACAGGATGGGACCAAAAAACCAACATTGGGGGAAGGAAGGGACTGGAATAGGGAAACATCATAGCAAGGAAACCCAACCAAATAAACAAAACAGCCCATAGAGGAAAAGGTGAAAAATTTCAATGCAGAAGAGAAACAATTACTGAAGACCCTCTGATAAGGAATTATTTCTGCAGAAAGATGCACCACAAGGGTTAATTTGAAAGAATGGGTCTGGTACAGTGCAGTGAGCAGCTGGTAGGACATCACACCTCATTAGCCACCAAGGCTAACACAAACACCTCGCACCTGGTCCTCAGTCATTTGGAGCAGAGTTCACAGCTTTGCTATTAACACTGGAGCTGCTGCAACCCACTTCTTTAAAAGTACCATTAGCCAAAGTTCTACCTTTTCAGCCCTTCTTGACAGCAAGACCAGCTTGGGAGAATCCACCTTCTGCAGCCCTTGAAAGGCAACTGTCCCCCTTAAAGGGAAGTACATGTGCAGGTTGGGGACAATAGAGAGCAGATACTTTACTGATGTGTGGGCACAGCAGGGCATAGCTGTAACTCTGGATGAATCAGTGTTCAGCTCTCCTCCATCTTTGTCCTACTCTGATGTCCAGAACATCTTGAGACAAGTAATTATGCCACCTAGCCTAAGCAGCCTCCCTTGCAGCACGCACACAGTTTCTGCTACAGCACAAACAGTTTTATAGCAAGGACACTTAGCTCCAGCATCCTTTAAGCCACATGAAAACTTAAGTCCCAATTTCAAGAATCACAAACACTTCTCAGCCTTGCTGCAACTCCACAGACTCCACTTGACAACTCTCTGCACACACTAAGATTTCCACATGGCTGAATTAAAAAAAGGGAAAGCTCTGCTTTAGGAGCTAAACAACATCTTTAAGTTCAGTAAGAAAAACAATAAATAAATACATACCTTGGGATATATCAGAACATACCCTAAATACTGATAAAGTTTGCGGCTTGCTGCCCTCAATGATGTTCTGTCCTGAATTAGTTGCTGAAATCTAGACTGATTTTATTCTCTGTTCTTTTGGCTGACAGACAATACTGAGAGCCCCATTAACGTTGCCTTGTTTATCTCTTCCTCATTACTTCTTATCTGGACAAATATTTATTTTTGGTTCTTTAATTGTTAATACAGTTTTCATTACCACCAGAAGGCACTTCAGAAGGATTAACAATAATTTCTGTACTCATTTGATGGACACTCTGCTTTGTTCTCCATTGTTTAGAAACGAGGAAAAAAGTACTGATTAATGATCATCAACTATTCACCAGGTTGCTCACAGGAATTGTTTTATTGTCTCATTTACAACAGTATTTATACCCTTAAACCCAACTGGCTTCACAGATTATGGCTCCAAGAAGACCAGAATAAGAGGCCCAAAGAAAATTACCTATCTCCTTGGACAATAAATCTTCTCACAAACTTGGGATGCATATTCGGTGCAGTTCTGTCAGTCCTAGTCAAGAATATCAAAATCTAAAAATATGGTTAGCAGCAGAATATATCTGTGCAGACATCCAGTTTATTTAAGGTATCAGTAATATTCTAAAGGACTGTAAATCTAAGCAATCAGTAGCTCTACAGGGCATTTTTGTGCCCTGTAAGAAATACTCTAATATTTTCAGACTTTTACCCACTATGGGGGAAGAAACTCGTCATTCAGTCAGCCCTAAATAATGACTTTTAAAGATGTAAACAGCATGTCTGGCTTTGTAGTGGCAGCAATATTATACTTGGTATTTCAGCCTTTTAGAACATATTTAATTGGGCAAGCAAACATAAATCCTAAAGCCAATGAGTTCCACTCATTGTTCATTATTTCCTGCACAAACCTCACCCGAAGTACAAAGGCAGTGAAACAAAGCTACCATACCTGACTAAGCAATTAATAGCAGGAAAGAAGTAGCAAACCAGAAACAGAAACACAGAAAATGAAGGATTATTTCATGCAAATGTAATTAATTTAGTATCATGACACTAAAAAATTATGTTTTGTTTACCATTCACAGACCATTTTTACTGTCTGTAGTTCACTGTTCTTTTTGTATCTTAATATAATAAGTATCATTGGAAATAAACTTATCATCCTGTTAAGAAAAGGTTAGTGGTATGCAAGAACTCACCGAGTATGAAAATAAAATGCTAAGAGACAATTTTTTTCATACTAGATATGACATGGAGCCACAGATGAAATCAGGACCTCATCTGAGTCATGGTGCATCAGAAATATTGAAAGAACTTCTGAAGAGTTTCTGATTTAAAGACACCAAACATACTCAAGGGGAGCAGCACAGCTCCCAGCTGTTCCTGCAGGGAGGACAGAGAGGTGAAGGCTGAGATGGCAGTACACAAGCACCTCCCAAACCTCCCAGTTTCTTCTCCC
>WAAE01005783.1:0-17420 GCA_013400495.1 Nicator chloris
ATATATATATATATATGAACAGAGTTTTTCATAAATCATTACAGCCCAATAGTCTCCAAAGGGATATATGAGAAATTAAATTAATTTTCTTGAAATAGTGTATTTAATTTCTTTTGCTTTGGTTAGTCTCCTGATAAAACAATTTTCCCTAAGAGGTTTAGGAAAAAAGCAATAAGCAAAGAAAAATTTAGTGTTATACTGATTTATTGAAATGTATTTAAAGTAGTTGTCTATCCCATGCTTCAGTGCCTTACCTTCACATAAAAATGCACAATACACAATAAAAAATATATAAGACATAAGATTAAATCAAAACTGAAATTCTCTTGTTTCTCAGAATTGCTGGAGACTTCAGTGATCCCTAAGAATTTGGTATCTGGAAAGCCTTTTGGGGTGCGAAGGAAGAGTGCACAAGAGTTCAGATCTTTTCTCAGAGGTAGGTGTAGACACTTCCACATTTTTTAAGAAAGAAACACATCTAGATCCTTTTTACTGATCACAGCTGCATATGCAGAAATGTTAAACGGTAATCTGTGGTGAAATAACAAATGGGACAAAAATCACCACAGGCAGAGCTCAGAGGAGGTGGGGGTGAAACCAACCACCCATCTTACTGTATCCTGGAAAATATATGGAAATATAATTATATCTTTTTGGAGGATCTCACAGAAACACTCCTTCTTTAAACTGTGAAAAGCAGAGTGCTTCAGATTGTTTTATACTGTAACACTGAGTCTCCAGTGCTCCATGCAACCCTACAGAGAATAAAAAATCATGAATATAGGGGAGCTGGAAGCCGTGATGGTGATCTACCAACAGCACTGTCACAAAATTCCTTTTTTATTTAACATTATTAATAAACATCCCTTTCTATTGTTCTGATTTGTTGATTTTTGTGGTTTCTTTAACAGAATATAGCAACTTAGAGGCAAGAATACTATTGAAATAGTCATTAAGCAAAAAGAAGAAAATTTATTACCTGTGCCCAAATTATTTATAGTCTCATTGTAAGGTGAGGATAAATAAATACATACAGATAGAGAGAGGTATAAGTACCTGGTTAGATTCTGACCTACTTGTCCTGGTAGCTGAAAACATAAAGGAAAGGTCTTCTGCCATCCCAGCTATGAAGACTTGCAAGAAATTAAGTCATTTGGAGATATATCTGGGAATTTATTTCTCAAATGTAAAGGATTATTTCTAATTTGTCTTCCCACCTCAGTTCTGTATATGACAAAAATAAGATTTCCATGAAGAATTGAGGAGATTGTCATAAAACTAAGGAGACATTCAAGGTTGATAGAACAAATAGCTGTTTCCCCAATCCTTGCTCAAGTTTTTCCACAAAGTTTATGTAATTATTAATACTATTTTTTTTGCTTTTCTCACCCTTTGAAAAGCATGCTTGTTTTCTTATTTCTTTAAGGACCAATGCTGAAAAGTCAATGATTTAAAAAAAAATTAGCCAGCACTTGCAATTAATACATAAAATTTGATAAAAAAGTATTTCAACATAATGTTTATGTGAGGTTACAGACCACAGTAAAAAATTACTTTTGAGCTACTAGGCATACAGTCTGATTTCTATTTCTACAGGACTACATATGAAAAGAAATTCGTGTTTTCAGACCTGTGTAATATTAAAAACAGTTTTATAAAAAGTTGGAAAAAAATCTCACTGAAACTTAAAAGAGGTAAGATAGAGTCATAGGCAATATTACAATTTCATGCTTACCCCAAACAACAGTTTTGAATGCAGTTTATGGAAACTTTGTAAATGAATGGAGTTTTGTGTAAATATTTTTAAAGAGGAAATTGAATTATGAAAAATACGTGGTGCTCACAGTTTAGTGAAATTTTCAAATTAATGTCTGAGGTACTGAAGAAGAATTTCTGTTCATAAGATCATTATAAGAAAATAAAATATCTGCCTGTTGCAAATGTAGACTTGGACTGAGAAAAGAAGAGCCTTCTGTGGATGATGTTTCAGCTTGCTAAGAATGTTTTCAGTTCTTGGATATGTTTGAAAAACACGATAAAATATCTTGTCAGTCTAAATGTTACCAGTTGCTGTCATAGTCTGTAGATTTTTAACAGACCTTTATATGTGGTCTATAATGCACATGGTGTGTTTATTAATAAACGTCTTATGATTCTAAATATATTGAAATGTTATCTGAAGTCTGTTACATGAAGTGTTCCCCAAATTTTGGACAAAAACTAAAAGGATGAAGATGATTATTTGGCGTCCGCACTGGAAATTTTTTCTTGTTTTTAACATTTATTGAAATCTTGTTCAATATACATCAGTTTTCCCCTAAAACTGCCCCAAAACAGTTTTGTAGTTTGGTTTGAGTTAAGCTTCCTTTGCATTCATTCACTTAATTTAGTATAATGTTCACTTAGATGTCTATGAAAATTTAATAAAGGAGTAAATTAAAGAAAGAAAAACCTTCCTTATAAGAACACTGAAAGTTTTTATAGAAAAATCCACCATGAAGAACAGACTAATTAATTCCACGGTTCTGCCTTGCAATATAAATTGAGAAGAATTATTTGAAGTGCTTATTTGCATGACAGTACCACGACTGTACTTAAAACTCCTACCTACTTCATAGAGCTATTAAAGAAAAAGAAAATTATTTTTTCATTTTTTCCAGTAATGGTAAAATGGGTGAGATAAATATATATATATGTTCCAGAAATCCCATACACATGATTTTGCATAGCTTATTGTATAACTTATTCTTAGCTTAAATGACCCTTAACAGCTGGAAAGAAGCATTTTTTTTCTTTAGTCTATAGTTGGGTCACTGTGAATCTCACACTGTTAATCATAATGAAAATGTACAAAAAAGTGTTTGTCTAATACAGAGAAATAAAGTATCTACCCAGCAGGATGTATCAGAGCAGATATTCTCCCCGAGTTCTGCATCCTAATTCTAACCCATTCAGCCATTTAATTTTATTGCAATTAGCATCCTCTTTGATGATCTCTCTTCACCGTTTTCAGCTACTATAAAAACTGTAAAGTGATCCAAATTATATCCTCTGATCTAAGTGGAGTTTGGATTTAAACTTCAAGAAGAAGCTTGGCATAGCTGATCTTCTCCTAAAAGGGAATTCAGTATAATTCTGAAATATTTGTTTCGATAGACAATGACTGAAATACGTTATACAACAAAAAAAGTATTTCAGTTAATCTTAGTATCCCAAATTACTGTTTTCATCTCTCAAAATGCAAAGAAATCTCAATTAAAACTTAATTTCTTCAATCACTTCATTTCATTTTTGTAAGTATGATAAAATGGCAGTAAATGTACAGTACCACAGTACTGTAACTATACAGTACCACTGCTTTTCCCCCTCTTATTTGCATCCTTACCTTCCTCACAGTTTCAATGTACTCAGTAGTCAGTCATGTTGCATTTATTTTGTAGTGCTTCTGATACCACTTCTTTCCCTGTACGGGATTCTTGCTGTTCTTCACATCTCACAGGCGTCTCACAAGCACGCAGCCCTGAGGGTGGCCCCTGAGAGTCTGACTCTGATGCATGAACCCATTTCAGGAATTTTCGTAATATGACTTCTTTCAGATGCTGGATCTTTCAGAATGTCTAATTCTTGTTTTTAAAATTAACCTTGGGGCCTTTTTGCAGATGGTGCTTGATGTAGGATATCCATATAACTATGCTTCACGCCGCTCTCCCTGAAGGTGCCGGGAGAGGTGTATGGGCATGGCTGCCAATGAAATCAGACCATGAGGATAACGTGACACAGCTTTTCAGCAGTTTCAGCTATTTTCCTCCTGTTACTTGTCAGTCCATAACCTGTACCAAGACTCATCACACTTTTTGCACTGTCCTCTCTGCCACTGCACAATGTACTCAGGCCCTCCATTCTTAATGCTCCCATGAAAGCAGGGCAGATGATGAGCATTCAAAGGGGATCTCTCTATTTCTACAAATTACAAAGACAACCTGAGAGGTTCATCTCAGGTGTAGGTGTCCATGATATAGATGTTTTCAACTAAAAGAGATTAATCCACTCCCCACGTGATTAGCCCCTTTAAGATGATGGTCTGGAAGCAACAATAGAAGCAAGCATATATGTATATGAGAGGAGTTCAGACAGAGTTTGAGTATTTTATTTCCTTTTCTGAATGGCAAGGTTATTTTTAAATAGTAGTAAGGCAACCAAATCAAGGACTGTAACTAGATGAAGTCATGCTGTGCTCAGCAGTATTCCTAGTTTTTTATTTTTTAAGTAGAAATTGAGATGCCAGTGGAAACTACAGTCACTTTTCTCAAGCAACAGTCATAAAGAGTGCTATGAAATCTTCTGCCAAATAAATACATCTCAGCACAGAGAACCTATGTTTTTGTTACCAGAACTTTAATTAGAAGCTTATCTTGTGATATTGGCATTAATGACTATGTCAATGGTGAAAATCAATCCTATTCACAGTTTACTTATTGTTTAGCTTGTTTAGCTTTCTCTTAAAAGCTGAAGAAAGAGATTTAAATGTTAATACTGTCAATAGTTCAATTAGCAAAGAAGAAGGAATAGCAACCATTTTTCTTTTTCTGACGTCTTTCTCTCACATTGTCAATGTAAAAAATAATGCCAGCTGCTGCTTAAATTAAATGGAAATATTAAACTAGATTTTAATTAAAACCATTTTCCAATATATGTCATTCTTTGTATGTGGCAATAACCTCAGCTTGTGAAACTGTTCCATAGTAGAACTTTGAAAGTTTTGAGACAGTGAAGTCAGCTAACAAGAACCATCTCAGCATCACCAATCCCTGAGGAGAGTAGGATATTTAGGAACAACAAGGTAAAAGAGGCAAAGATCTGTCAATAAGGAAAAGATCACCACAACATTTTGAGGAAGTTAAACCCTTGTTTCCTTGCTCTGTGAAGTTGTGCAGAACAGGGCATCTGACAGTCCACCTTGCCACACCCAGGGCTGTGCTGGCAGGTGCAAGTGGACTGCACAATATCTTTTGGACAGACAGTGAAATCATGAAAAGATGAAGTAAGCATTTTCAAGGTTATAGTACTGTATGCTTACCCAAGGGGATCCTTCTCAGGGAAAGAGAAGTTATTCAATATGATCTGATACATTTATTCCAAAACCTGTTGTATAATTATTATTTCAGCTGAATTTCTTTTTCCAGGCTTAGGTAGGAGTGTTGAGAACTCCACTGGGGAATGTGAATATCTGCATCATACTGAACTTTAATTTGTGTGAATAGCTTAGTTTCAATTCTACAGGTTAGTCATGTATTCTGTATAAGTATTTTTATTTATTCAGCAGATTTTTCTGAGCAATGAGCTTTCTCTTAGTTTCTCCTGTATTTTTTTTCCCTTCCGTGTTTGATCCTTATTTTACTTTCACCATTTCTGACTTCTCCTTTTTAATTGTCTTATCACAGAATCACAGAATTGCTAGGTTAGAAGAGACCTTCAAGATCATTGAGTTCAACCCATGCCCTAACACCTCAACTAAACCATGGCACTGAGTGCCACATCCAATCATTTTTTAAACACATTCAGAGACTGGTGACTCCACTACCTCCCTGGGCAGACCATTCCAGTACTTTCTCATTCTTTCCATAAAATACTTTTTCCTAATATCCAACCTATATTTCCCTTTGCACAGATTAGGACTGTCTTCTGAAGTCTTTTGCTCCATACAAATATTGTCCCTATCTTCCTCACTCATATGAGGAAGAAAAAAAAAACCAATTAATTTAATAGCTACAGTGGAATCCCAAAGACCAGAAAGGATCAGAGACTCACGTATCAGAAGTGCATGTGAATCTTCATTGCAGAGCCTGTATATCTTGGCTGCCCCTAAGCTGAATCATGGAGAATTGAACCAGGTGTATCTAGATTATAACTTTGCAGAAAACCTTGTTTTTCTGGGAACTATATCCACTTCTGTCCACTTGGAAATTCTGTCTTCAGATTGTACAGCTCTGACCTCAGTAAAATACCCTTTTAGGGCAGAATTCACCACACTGAGGTCATAAGCTGGAAATGTAATATATGAAGTTAAGTTTGATTCCCCTTTTAATTTATGGGTACAGAGGTCAGGCAAAGGGCTTCAAAGAAAACAGGTCCATAGAAGAGAATTTCAGTGTTACACTGCATAAAAGAGTGGGGTCAAAAAAGAAGGAGTCCAATACTTTCCTTGCTACTCTACACCCAGTCCATCCGCACCATGACCTCCTTCACCTTATCTGCAACAAAAAAATATTTGTTCTTCCCTGTTAGCTTGAAAAGTGTTTATAAGTCTATTTTAACCCAGGAAATTTTTCCAAATCACAGGTGACCAAGCTCAAAACTAGCTAATCTCATTGGCACATATTAGCACACACAGTTTTACAGGATGATTGTGCTTCAATATATCCCCACTGAAAAGAAATGAAATAACTTTCTCCAGATGATTTTCCATTCTGAGGTAAAAGTTTCAGATGATACTTTTTCTTGTTATATATTTAGTTGAAGAAAAAAAAAAAAGAAAAACAAATAACTGGAGCCATTTTAGTTCTTATGCCTGGATGTAATATGTTGTAAACAAAAAGGAACTTTCCCTCAAAAGTTCCCCCACTATTTTGTAGTCTGAAAAGTTGTACAATTAGCTCTTTCTATTTCTTTTCATATTTCAGAATGAAAACATTATTTACAAAAAACAGCTCCTTAGAAGTACAGGATTAGTCTTATTCACAGTCACACTAAAAAAAATGAAGTATACTGTTAAGCAGTTAATTGGTAGCAGGAACTCTAAATTCTGACAGGTATTTTCATTCAGTTTTTCCTTAGGGATAGTAAAGAAATAGACACTGTATTGAACTGTCGCTTTTAACTCTGATTTACAAGATTTTCAAAATTTAGGTCAGATGATTTCATGGATTTCAGGTACTCTCCTATTAAATGAGCCTGATGTACAATGATAAGGGATCAAATTAAAGATATTTGTAGTCTCTGAGATAATTAAGATGAGTATTGATGAATCTTATCACAGAAATCAGCTTAAAACTAAGCCTTTCCAATATTTGAGGTCTTGTTATTGTGGACTTCAGGGCTAGAGAAAAAATTCCACTAAGACAAATGGAAGCAATATCATGTATTAAACTAAGATATCAGCTTTTTTATCTGCCATCAGTGAAGTTTTTTATAGTGGAACACTCTCTAAAGTGGCATTTGAAAGAAAGCCCCACTCCCCCAACAAACAACACTAATCAAATATCTTCTTAAAGGGCTCTTAAAAGTGAATTAAAAAAGAAATTAAAAATAATTTTAAAAAGCACTCAATTTACTGTTTTTTCTGAAGATGTGAAGCAGTACTGAAGTCCTTGTATTTAAACAAAAGTTCAATTCCATTTTTAGATACACTGAAACATCTGCCAAGTTAGTAAATTCTCCACATTGTTAGCTACGCCCTAAGGGGTTATCTCATGTAGAAAGATGGTATTGTGTTAGGAAGTTTCCTGGTGTAATTTTATTTCACTATTCTGCCTCCATAAATTCCTATTTTTAACAAAAATTCAATTGATTTCTCACTGTATTTTAAGTATAAAGGAAAATAAAAATAATCTTTTCTTTCAGGGCTCTCTAAAAATTAAACACTAAAACAATAGTTTTAGACATAGAATCTGAATGGATAGATATTCACCCCATTTTTGGAGTGCAAAAATTTCTCCTTCTCCTCTTTCTTTTATGTGGGGAGTGAAATTACAATTGTTGTTGTTGACATTGTTGACAATGCTTCCTAACCTGTATGTAAGCCTAACTCTTTCTCTGTTTCCACCCCGTGGAAAAACAAGGCATTTCTAAAAGAGGGCAGTGCACAAGAGCAGTGAGCTTTGCTGTGTTGAAATGGATTCATGCTGGGGTGCCTGTTTTTCTGCCTAAACCCACAGCATTGCATCCTATGCTCTTTGACTACCTGAGCTTCCTGTGCCATGCCTCAGGACCAGAGGAACCTCCAACAAGTGACACTGTGCCATCACCAGATGCCATTCTCAGGGACTAACTCTGTCCCTGTTTTCCAGAGACAGACATTTGACTGAGATGGAAGTAAGTTTGAAAAATTAGTTCAATAATAAGAAAGCGGATATTTATTTGTACAACTTATTTGATAAAAATTATGTTGTGTTTACAAAAATTATGACTGGGTCATGAATAATTCGGAAGACAGCAGATGAAATCTGTTGGATAATTTGACAACAAATAATTCAGTTAACAGAAAATCATGCAACTCTCACATAAAATCCCCATCTGTTATCTCTGGAAATATTTAATATAGGAATATCCTAGTGAGAAAGATCAAATCACTGTCAAATGTCAGATGGGTTCATATTTGTTCGAAAAGAACATGTAGATTTCTAAAAATATAATTCAATATGGGGAAATAATTAAATATGAGAAATCATCAACAGAAAGATTTTGTAAGCTAAAGAGAAGACTGTTGGAAACAGAAAATTGGTTGAATAAAATTAGATACCATACTACTTGGAATGTGAGAATGTCTTTCTTTCAGTTGTTTTTTTCTTAAATAAATCACATTTGCCAAGTAAAGCATGTAAGCAAAAGACAATGATGAAGGACATAAGGGATGTTATAAAAACTGAATTCTATTGCATCTGGGCTGAGAAGCGGGGATTGCAGGAGATAGAAAACATACATAGCTAAAACGATTTAGAAAAATATTGCAATGTATGGTTTGATATACTTGCAAAACCTCAGTGTGTCATTGCCAAATGTAAACTGCAGCCTGGTATGATGCCAGCATAATGTACGTCCTTTTACAGTTGGTTTCAATTGTTTTCAGGATAGCTTTATACAACACATTGTCTTGATTTGATAGAAACATCATTTCACTTCATTTCCTATACCCAGAAATGGAAAATTTATTGAATTCAGGCTCTCAAGTATAGTATTCATTTTGTTTAGGTTTAGCTGGAGTTATTGTATGAAAAGTGAATGACTGCTGGTAGACTCCTTCAACCATTTCTGGACTTTGTTATAAGTACACCTACACTAGTGTATGCAGAACAGTAATTTTTGCACGCAGTACAATTATACCAAAGCCTTCTTACCAGTAAATTGAAATCAAATTGCAGTACTGACTTTTTAAATGCACAATGTATGTTCTTATGTGTGTATGTCTATATAGATATAGTATGGAGCTTGATTCTACAAGATCTGAGTATTAGGCATATGACCCCATAAACCACCTAAGTACATATCTAATTATCTAGATCTTAAAAGTTATTATTCATGCTTAATGTTTTGTGTTGTGTTATGCTATTCAAGCTTAGGTGAACCAGGGACATAATTTTCACCATCTTGCAGGACCAACACCTAACCTCTGGACTTCAGAACATATATTTTAATAGACTTTTAAATGTATTTGGGAATCAAATGAAGGACGCAGAGTTTGGGGAAGACTCCGCTTGGATTTTCATAAGTAAATAAAATCCAGAGTTATGAAACTAAAAGAAGCAGATTCTAAGTAATTAATAGGTTAAAATGGAATGTGCTGTGAAGGCTTTCAGGTATTATGTCAGGACACAGCACAGGTTGTCTAGAAATGTTCATGTGATGAGGACATGCTATTGCAAAGTGCCACGGCACCGCTCTTGAGGGCACCCCAATGAGCACTCCTGCAATTTTCCTCCTGTTTCAGGAAATGCTGTCTGTTGGAACAGCGTTACCTGATTCAGTCATTAAATGGGCTACTTGTAAAACAAAAAACTACATTCTTCATTGCAGCCACCTTCTCATCATGTCCCTTGTGGTCCTAACATGGGAAATTCAGCCTGTACATTCAGCCTGAGGTTAAGTACTCGGTTACAAATTAGACAGAAGCACTTCTTTGGCTCATTTGGGACACCAGTTGTCTGGGCTTGGCTTTTAGCTTCAAGGAGCTAGGAACCTGCTGAGGTACTGAATACAGAGTTGTACTGATTTTGCATTGATTGAAGAAAAGCTGTGGCAAAACCAATTAGTGACTAGCTTTGAATATTGACAACCTGTGGAACCAATTAGTTGGATATGCCTCTGTCACCACACAGGTTAAAATCAGAAGGACCCCAGGAAAAGTTCTCTTTCCTTCCGGACTGAGAAGAGGTAACAAGTGGGCCTGGCTGCCTCTTACCATGGGGGCCAGGTCGGGTGACCCCTGCCAAGGGGCCGGGCCCTTCCTGGGAAGGCTGCTGAGCCCTGTCCCAGGCCGGAGCTGGGCCTGGCGGCTGCCAGGCAGGGGGAGGGGAGGAGAGAATGCCCCATCCCGGCTGGATCAGGCCGAGCAGCTGCTAACATCCTGCCGCCCAAGCCACCCCCCATCGCGGCCCAGGAGGCCTAGCAGGGCCGGGCAGCCCCTGCCGGGGGGCCGGGCCCCTTCCCCCCATCAGTGCAGCTTTCTGGAGAATCCTCCACCATAGACAGCACTGGCTGCTGCTGCCAAGTCATCCAGCCAAGCGGAGTGGCCTCGCAGCTCAAGCTGGACACGGCTGGGTCCCCCGGGGTCTTGGTGCGGCCCCAGCACAGCCTGAATTTACCACCTTCGGCTACTGCACAGGAAAAACCATCATGACCTCTGCAGACCTGGGAGAATGCTAACCCTTTCCTTGCACAGATGAAACTGGCAAAGCACTAATCCTCTCTTAAGAGAGAAAAGGACAGAGTTGAAGACATGTAGAAAGACAATATGAAGACATTAAGGTCAGTGAGGGAGGAGTCACGTCTTAGAGGAGAAGAGAGCAAGAAGGTGCCTTGGTTTTAGGCTGAAATTCTTTTGCAAGCCACCATAATGGACTGTGATATACTAGAATATCACTTTAAGTCGTAGCAAACTTGGATGGGGGGGATGATATATTCAAAATTATGGACACGAGCAAAAGCATTTGTGTTAAAGCAAATAAATGTTGAAATAGTTGTGATCCCACAAGAAGCTTGAACAGATAGAAGGAGAGATGAGAAGATGAAGAACTGCCCCAGGGAAAGAAGAAGATCTTTATTCTTAGACATGAAGATGATCTAAAAAATAAATGAAGAGAACCTCTGCCTTTGAATAGCTCATCCTTAAAATAGTACCCCATAAGTATATATGGTCCGTAGTACAGCTGTGGGAAGGCTGCGTGATATGGGAGGGACTTCACAAAATGCAGATCCCTGGGTGTCTGTTTTTGAGAGAATTAAAAGCCACAAGTGTGGAGAAGATACCATAACATATCAAAAGAGACTTCTGTCTCTAAACGAACTGATGAAAAACTATTTTATAGATGTAACTGACTTATGGTTCCAAGTTTTGTCTCTATATGTTGCCCATGAGAAGGGAAAAGAAAGTTGTGGGGGAGGGGAAGTGTTTTGAAAGTTTTGTTCTGATTCTTATTAATTTTTTTCTCTCTTATAGTTTTGTTAATAAACCTGTCTCTATACCTTTTTAAGTTTTGAGCCTGCTTTGCTTTTCTCCTAATCCTATCTCACAGCAGAAAAAAGGTAAATTATTTTAGTGGGTACTCAAACCACTACACAAGTGCTTTTAGGTTTTTAGATGTGAATTTACAGCAGCTCAGCAAAGAAGTAGGAATCAAAAATAAATGGGCAGGTAGATTAAGGTCTCAGGTTTCTTCAACAATTCATAATTGACCATAACCATGTGGAGTAGCATGAATCCCTGTTAAGCTACAGGGATATTTTAAAACAAAGAATTTATGCATGCTTTAAAAGTGAAATTGGCATGCAAAATCTAATTCTAAGGCTGAAACTTCAGTGATAATCTCTCTCCCTTCCTATGGAAGAGAAAAAAATTAGCGAAAGCATCCAGACATCTTCCTACAACTCTTTTTCTTTTTTTGCTTTGAAAATTCAAAGTAAACTGTTAAACAGAATTTTAAGGAAATCAGTAGGTTAGTAAGATCAGTTGAAAAATCAGAGAAAGATTTTGTAGTCTGGTGATCTGGTGTCTATAATGAAAATTTTGTGAGAAAGTTTTGTACTTACTATTACAACAGTGTCAAACAAGCACAGAGTCACAGAACAGAAGAAATTTTAAGAACATATCTAATAATTTTGCATAATATTCAGTGATATTTTAAAATTACTATGGATTTCAGAAAATATGATAATTTTGATTAATTTACAATGTATAGAAAAATGTATATAGTTTCTCAGGTCTGGTGATACTGATACCGCTATAATTGAATATTCTTTACTGTAGCGGTAGAATTACTTTGAATTCATTATGTTTCCTGATCTTTTTGCTCTTGTTCACACAGAACTGGAAGATACCGAGTTATAACTTTTTTTACAATTTTTATATAGAAGTAGATAAATAACACCTGAGTTTGCGCTTAGATGTGGTGGTTTAATTCCAGACAGCAGCTGAACCCCACACAGCCACACATTCATGACCCCTCCGCAGAGAGTGAGAGGAAAAGAATCAGATGATGGATCAAAACTCAGAAGACTCCCAAGGCCAGTTTAGTAGGTAAAGCAAAAGCTATGAGAGTGAGAAAAGAAATTCACTCACCACTTTCAATGGGCAGGTGTTTAGCCATCTCCAGGGATGCAGGACTCCATCACACATAATGGTGGCTTGGGAAGACAAATGCCATCACTTAGATGGTGGCTTGGAAAGACAAGTGACATCACTTAGAACGTCTCCCCCTCCCTTCTTTTTATCCCAGTTTTTATTGCTGAGCACATCATCATATAGTATGGGAAATCCCTTTTGTCACTTGTGGTCAGTTGTCCTGGCTGTGTCCCCTTCCAGTTTTTTGTGGACCCCCAGCCTCCTCACCGACAGTGAAGCCTGAGGAGCAGAAAGTGGATGTTACTATGTCAGCACTGTTCAGCAGTAACTAAAACATCAGTGTGCTAGCAAAGCTTTTCAGCACAAATATGAAACATAGCACTACATAAAGTATTTCAAAGAGAATTAACTCTATCCCATGCAACAATCCTTATACTAGAAAGAAGAAAGAAGAGAAACAAACAAAACCACAGGAAAAAAAAAATAAACAAAGTATAAACCAAGCCACCACACAGTTTTCATTTCATACACAGTAGATATCAGTTAAAAAGGAGATACAGATGGGAATTAAAAGAGAAAGGGCAATGAGTATATTACATCCTACTTATTCAAGCAGAGAATGTAGAGCTTGCTCATCTTCACTCAAAAAGTCAGTGATAGAACCAAAAATAGAGCTCAAAAGTGGTATCTACTGCATATCTGTTGCAACAATGCTAATATTAGGCACTTTGTATCTGACTTGTCAGAAGTATTTGCCAAGGTCATGTTGAAACTAGGTGGATGATTTCAGCAGGCAATAGCAGAAATATATAGGAAGGTGAAAAATTGTTTTTTCTAAAAAATATTGTCATTCAAGGACAGCTGAAACAAGTAATAGTCATGGGACCCACAACACAAGAAAATGCCCTAGATACACAGGCAGGTATTCCCTGAGCCAACTTTGAATATGGTTCTCAGAAATTTAAAGCCAACAGATTTTTATTCTGATGTCAAATCTGCCTGTGACATAACAAATTCATGCATAAAAATGTAACATTTTTAACATGATGATATTTGCATCGATGGTGTTAGTAAAAATAAAATGCTACTAGTTCATTAAGAGCAGATTATTATGTACTAATTTTATCAGACAATATAATAAAATCAAAATCAAGTACAATGAGCTTCCATAACATAATCTTTGATGTAAATTGAATGTGAAATAATTTCTTCCTATTCCATATTAAAATTTCAATATAAAGGATATTTGTGCTCCATAGATTTAGTTTCAGAATTAAGATTTGGTGTCGACTTATATAAATATAATTGTGTTGATTTGTTTCTTCAAAGTCCCAGAGCAAGCTCTACGTTCCCTGTTTAAGCACTTGTACAATCTCTCCCCTACAACTTATTCACCAGAAGTATTCCAGCATAGACCTAAACGTATATTTTATGTGAAGATGGGTTATACTGTAATCTTATACTCCAGTGTGAAAATAATTCATACTGAAAACCCTGTGCTTTCCATTCTTAAAGGTATGAGGGGAAGATACTGCTATTGTAAAATTTTTATACTTAAGTTAGGCTTTTTCCCTTACCTTTTAATTGCAGTTTTATCTTTTATCCATTTTTTCCATTACCTAGAGTAAGAGCAGAATACTGTCTTCTTACCCACAAGGACAATGCCATGCTTGCTATTTACAGAAGCTGGGAGTTGCAGAATTTGGAAAGCTTGCTCTGCATGCCAGAAGAAATGGTTCAGCTGTGTCCTGAGCTCACTTATTCACTTGTTCATGGACTGAGCAAGCATCCAAAAGAATAAAGAGGCTTACAGAAGCTCCTTTTTGTCTAGAATGCAAAAGAAAATTGTTGAACTATTGGAAGAGATTTGAGATGCCAGTACATGGAATGTTAGCATAGTTCAGCTAACACAGCCATGGGAGAGAGTGTGTCTATAAAAGGATTTTTACGGACCAAGGTTCCCCAAGTCACTGAGCGGACTAATAGTTGTATATTGCTTTGTTCTTCCTATGTCTCTAGGAGGGTCGGGAGGTATCAGAAGGCCATCAAGCATTTTCTATTTCCTGATCATTAATACAAGGGAAAAAAGACAACATTTCCTCCCTGTTTTGCAGAGAGCTCAACTTCTTGTGCTCATGATCAATGTGTATCACAAACAGCTGCTTAATTCATACTGAACAGACATGCATCACAATGTTCTTGCTGCCTCATAACCGTGGAAAACTCATCCCTCTAATTTTACTGTGTCATCATCGGTGGCAAACTTCAGTGGCTCTTCCTTCAGCTCTGGTGTAATTTCATTCCTTTTTGCCTCTTCTAGTTTTCTGATATGTACAAGAAAGGTGTAAGAGTTTATTCGGTTGCAGCAACTGCTAGATATGAAAAATTATAGATCTAGATGATCTGCACCTGAAACTACAGCAGATGCTGAGTTGTTGGCTTGAATATATAGCCTTGTTACAGTGAAGCTGATTGAGGGCTCTTTATAGTATGAAATGTCAGAAATTAGTTTACATTTTAAGCACTTTTTGTCCTGTCTGAATGCTTCATACAACTTTGGCCAGAAGAGCTGAACTCTTGCCCCACATGAAATGGTGAAAAATTTGATCTGAAGCAATATTATTAAAGTGAGGTTACTAAATCTTGTTTTAGATGCCTGTGTATATTACAGATATCTGAATTTTTATCTAAATCTCCAAGCCTCTTCCTCATCAGAGAGACATATACACTTCAGGGCACAATACAATTCACAAATTTCAGCTATTTTCAGTAGGAAAAACTACACCACACATATGCCTCTTTCCACAGTTGTATATTAGAGATTTCAAGAACAGTAGTTCAGGAGTGAATCCTTATTATATGGACAAATCTGAAACACTGTCTATTTTGATTATAAAATCTCATTCTGGCATTCCATTGCCCTACTGAGCTAATAGATATTTAGATTAGCAGGATATTTGGGAAGGAACCATCTTCATTTCCTAGTGGCAGTTGTATAGTGAAGGTAATGACACTTAAAGGAAATTTTTAGGCAATTGTAACTTCTTCGTTTAGATACATCAAATTTTATTTGGTTTTTAAAGGACAGACCTTTGGGATTATTGTCCTCCTGGTCACATGCATTTTTCCTTTTTGTTGAATTTGAGATTTGAGTCAGAGTCAACTTATCCTGCAAGGAAGATAGCCAATTCATTTATTACTGAAGACAAAATACTAATATTTAGGATAATATTCAAAGGTAGTAGCCAAACAGTTATTGCAATTTAAACATTACCTTTGGTACACAATGAGCATGCCTACCAGTTTGTGATGCAATATCAGCATGACACACTTCTTTCTTCAAACATTGCTGCTCTTACATTTTGTCTCATCATCAAAAGGAATTTAAAATAAAAAAAAAGCCAACATCTGAGTCCAATATATTAAAACTAATTTTAATTAAAACTATTTTTGGTTTGCTTCATCAACCATATTTGTGTGAATTTGGTTACAGGTTCCCTCGGGCAAGGAATAAAAGACAAAAAAAACGTTTTCTTAAATAAGGCAATGTAAGTCTGAAGAAAAAAAATTGGAAAATCTGGAAAGTCTCCAGATGCTCACAAGTGTAACTGGTTTAAATATGTTCTTGAGCCTTTGAATGGTATATAGAAGCATGTGTACATGTAAGTTTGTCATAGTAAAAAAATAACAGTCTTCATACTGAGTAACAGTTTGGCACAACAAGAAGCAACATTCTTCATCTGAAGTATCCTGATAACTGATGGGTTTCTTAGCTCTTCAGGTCCCTGAATTCTAGGTTAATGTTGTAATGAAACCTGGGAATGCAGAGACTGTATTTCTTTTGGCTAAAACTAGGCTGGAAGATTTTATGAGCCCACATTATACCATTCAATATAATAGGAACCAAGTACAGACAACCTGATAAGGAGTAAGTAAAGCACAAGATGACAAGTCTGCTGTTAGCCAGAGTACACCCTAGAGAGCTTACACTGGTGCTTTTGCTGTCTGTGGGAGAACAGACAAAAATGTCCTTGTATAGAGTAGCCTGGTCAAGTAGTACTTGACCCAGAGTAAAGATTTCTTATATAAAGTTAACCAACAGAATTATTTGAATTGACAGTTTACACTGTAACATTGTTTTGTGCCTTCTGCCAGTAGTGGTTTTTGCCTAGTGCAGAGAGCCCTCTAGACAGATTTGTTGTATAAAACTGATATATGAGCCTTTCATTTACTTGTAAAAGCTCTCTACAAATAATAAAGTATTTAATACCTAATAAAGTAAGATATAATGGTTTTTTAGGGTACCGAACCAAGAACAAATAATTTTAGAATCATTACATTATTATCAGAAAGAAGTTTCATATTCCCTGTGATGGATCTCTAGCAATGTAATATGGGGTTCTGCATTTGATCAGTCATTTCACCCACCTTTTCTGCATATTTTTTGCTTTTCAGTGATACCAACCATACAGTGATAACAACAGTGGTCTAATCTTGCAGAAAATGGAAAAGTGAATGATTTTATTCCAGTTTATATTATCTCATTACACAACCAACTGGTACAAGACTGGTGGCAATCTGGAATGCTCATTCGCTCATTGAACAACTTCTGACACTTAAGTTAACTCTAGGTGCTGACCATACTTAAAGTGTCCAAGAGGGCTAAAGCAAATTTCTGGGTTTCTCTGCTAAGAAAATACACTAGCATTTTGTTTTATATGTGTTTTTTTGAATCTCACCTTAAGTAACTTAACTGGTGCCATAAGAAGAGCCACTATCAGAGCAAGAAAAAAATCTGACCCCTCAATTTCTTTGTCACAAGCATTCTTTCTTTTTAAGGAGTAAACATGTGACCTAAGAAAAGAAA
>WAAE01005784.1:0-21030 GCA_013400495.1 Nicator chloris
TTTTTTTTTCAGAATGTCAATGAGCAGATATATTTTTCACAAATTATTGAGTGAGTAATTGCCAACATACTTCTGCCCATGAGATTGCTCACAAGCTACTCACTAAAATGACTGTTTTGTGTATTTTAGGAATTCACCACGCACAGATTAGTATTTATAGGGAGTTGTTGGTCACCCCAATCACCTGACATCTTTTTTTTACCCTCGGTTGGTAAACTTCTAACCCATCAAAGGCTTCCCTAAGAGCTGCACGCAGACTTCCAGTTCAGACATTCATATGGATACAGAAATGCATCATTGAATGTGACAGTTTTTCTACAGAATATCATCTAATGAATGTTTGTGGAAAGTGAAGGAATTGCCTCAATTACCATCAAAACAAATAGTTACATTCAAACAAAAGTTCACATTTTTTTCAACAGTCATCAGTCTTTATGTACTAACCTCCATTGACAGAATACATTTCCAGATTTTACAGATGAATAGAATATTTGCTAAAACTACTCTAAAATTCTTAGTTTAGAACATAGTAATTCCAGTGCTGTATATCCACAGAAGCCCTAAATATACAGCATAAGAAGTAACCATGAATATTACTTAATACCATTTGAAGTGTATCGGAATTTGGGTCCATCTGCCTTGTGTATGCCCCCTTCAAGGGTGTGTTTTTTAATCTTAAAACATTGCAAACTCAATGCCATACCTTCTAACCTCCCCACGGGTTTCCAATTTATTTAATCATACAGTGACATCCAGACTAGGGGAGTATCCTCCATAAAAACCCAGTACAGCTTTCTGAATAGTTTCCAACCAACAAAATCCAGTTCACTTTGCTAACTCATTGAAATAAGCAGACTAGCTCCCATGAGTTAAGCAAACAGCATTTGTCCCACTGACTATTTCACTCAACTGTCAGTCTAACAGAAAGCCTCAGAAAAGCAAAAATACCCAAGATATTTTGTTTACTTATCCAAGATAGCTCTAGGAATAGATACACTCATTTGAGAATGTAGACACAACCTTAATAAACTACAATGAATCTTCATGGCCCTGTATCAACACTGATTTGCCCAGGATATGTCAGCATTTAACTAAATTATTGTCTTTTGTTTCAGATTTTGACCTGTGTATTTGTAAAATATTATTAACTAGAAATTTAAAGTGTTCTCAGTTAACGAAATAATCACCAAAAAGAAACCTCTTCTCCTTGCCTGACAGTGAGCCTCCTAGACCACAGCCAACAAATGGTCTGACTCAATGAGCAGACGCCTGGTTAACATGCCTGGCCAAATTCAACCAGAGCTTGCATCAGGCTACAGAAGATGTTTCAGAATGAAGATGTACCTTGAAAGATTATACTGGCACAAAATAATTCTGGTGATCTTCTGAAGAGCCTACAAGGGATCAAAATAATCTGAATGCTCAAATCAAAAACTTTTGACCACATGCATCCTTTCAGTAGGAGCTGCATCACAGAGCCTCTGTGGATCGTGGCAGCAAACTACGAGTCATAAAAAAGTACCTGAGAAGGTATTAAGCAAATAATTGTATGTCTTCAATACCTTGGGGCTTTAGCAAGGGTTTTATAATAGATAATGTCCTTTGTGGTGGCATTAGAGTTTCTGGTAACAGTGGCACAGGGACTACGGTGAATATGGCACAGGAATAAAACCAGCAATGCCTTTCTGGCCTTACTGGTCACTCTCCCAGTGCACATCCTTGCTGCCCTACTACATTACAAAATAAACTGATATTTGTTAATTAAAACAAATAACATTTATAGAATCCCTTTCCCTATCCTTGGGGAAATACAAATTCAAACACAAGCAAATACGATCACAACAGCAAACTATTAAACAGCTGAAAATAGTAAGCCGTTCCAGCATTCATCAAAATAAAATCTCATGTTTGAGTGAGAAGACAAAGGGATTGACAAAGAGAAGGAACTGCAGCCCTTGTAAAAAGGATCAAACCTTCCATCTTGTTGCTGTGGCAAAGGCACCGACAATTCACCTGCAAGTCTGCTGGCTACACATTCTCTGAAACGTTAAATGGTGCCAGGGACACTACTGTTGGCACCTCTTCTCCAGTTTCTCGAAGAACCCTGGCATGGCTAAGGCCAGGACCAAACAGCACCCTCCCAAAAAGCTCCTGGGTGTGGACTGAAAGCTACCATGAGCCAGAGACTGTGTTCAAGAAACATTTTGCATATGGCTGTCCTGTCTTGGGAGATCAAGACAGCTTAGTAGTATGGATACTGGATGTTTTGTGCCAGTTGACCTCAGTGCCAGAGAATGGTCCAGGATGCATATCATTTACTAGCATGGACACAGCCAATGATGTGAGCCTTCAAGATACATGGTGCCAGGTCTGAGGTGTCTCTCAGTGAGCTGCCAGTTTCCTTTTCTTTAAGGATTTTAAAGCTATATGCCTAGGATTTGAAAGAATACAGGGCGATAGGTGTATGCTCTGTGGCAACTTTAATCTCCTAGATGGCTTTTGAAAATAACTGTATTCTAGTAGTACCCTTCTCTGCTGACCTGATAACATCAGCACAACTCCCAGACTGCAAATGTTTCATGGCTTGGCACCACGAGCAGCCAAAACCCTGTGTATACAACTAGTAAAGACAGCGATACAGTTCTAGGGAAGCTGGGGATGGGGAGTAAAAGCGAGTTTCAGAAAATGCATTTTCTGTGCCCTTGTTGGTGGCCAGAAGTGCTCCAAATTTTACAGTTTCCCACCATTACTCTAGCAGGCTTCTTCCCCCTCCTCAATAAACCCTTGATGCTGAGAAGAACCTTTGTCCCTAGAAGGCCTAACAAAACTGAGGTGGCTGGAGGCCATTGCTGAGTGACTTTGGGTACTCTGTTTCTGCAGCACTGACAAAGCCAGGGAAAGAAGATGTAGAAATGCAGATAGGATCAGGGTGAGCTATGTACCACTTGGATTTACTGATCATCACTGCAAAGGAATCATTAATAAACAATATATATATATTTAAGATATAATGTCCATCCACTGGAGCAAAAAAGCATCCAGACAGGACAAGAGGAAATATTTTCCAAAGCTGAAATTTCTCTGATTTTACCCAAGAACAGAACCTCTGTAAGAGCAAGTACATGTGAAAGCACAGAAACTCACAAGCAAGGCAGAAGCCTTCCCTGGCCATGGGGACAGGCCACCACAACCAAGTAAGTGTCCAGTTTCTGAATTTCTAAAACAGTATATGGAAAATACAAATATTGATTTATTCATGATAAAACATGTCCAAATAACCGTGCCCATTTGTAGGCACCTTATTTAAACGTTTACATGAGACAAAGAAATACATACTGTGTTTTATTATTAACTAAGCTGTTTTACACATATGTATCCTGATGGATTCCTGTTCCTTATGGCTTGTACTTTGCAAGAGTATTTGATAGAAGAAGATGGAAGAGAATGCAACAATGTACATAGAAAAGACAAATAAGTCTCTGCAAATATCCATGTTGGTCAAAAAAGTGGCACTTTGCTGCTCTGCCAGGGAAGACAAAGAAAGAAGAGTTATCCATGAACAGTTACCAAAACTATGGCTTTCATGTCCCTTTATGGAGAGACATGGTATACATCAGATCTCCTGCCCAGGGAAGTACCTCTGTATTATAAAGGTTTAGTCATAACAAACTATAAATATTTATTCTAAAGCAAAGATGACAGTGGTTGAGTTAGTTCTAACCTGATTAGCAATTTCTGTAGTATTTAACCACTGATGACCCTGCTTTGGGTTTTTGGAGTATCTTTTGTTCCTGTTATGCCACTGCTTATTTCAACATGGGCAAAACTCTGCAGTGAGATCAAAGTGATTATGGGAGACATTGTCAACAACAAGCAGGGGACCAGGAAGGAAACTGCAAACCAAAGGAGCAAGTATGACTGCCAAATCTTGTAGAGACTGACTAGAGAGTGAGGTAAGGCCTGACAAAGATGGCAGCCAGACAAACTCCATGATGGACACCACCATATCATGCAGTATAAAACAAGTACGATTTCTACTACCTAGCATCCAAACCCACGTCTAATCTAATGAATAACAAAAGCCTGTGCTAGGATTTTTTAAGAAGGAACAGGAAAAGAAAAACAATGAGCTCATGCCTTCTGACCTTGCTTGTTTTTAGCTTGGTTTCCTATGGCAACAAGGCTTGTGATCATGCTCTGTGTGTGCATATGTGTGCATGGACAAGACAGACAGAAAGTGACCATAAGGGTGGTCAATAACTGCTGAATGCACTGGTAGTTTATAGTCAGTCCTGGCACTTAAATACAGGTCTCAATGGTAATTGAGTTCCTGCAAGTTTTGTGGAAACAAGTGGCCAGCAAAACTTACAGAGACATGTAAATGTTCCAGGCTGGACAAAAAGGCTGCACTGTGACTGCATGCCTTATTAGGCACTGGAGAATCCACACAGAAGAGGGCAGCTATGAATGGCCCAACTGCAGGAAAAGCATCCATCAAAATTTACAGCAAGGCATGAAACAATGCCAGGAAATTAGCTTTTTCAGGTCTGGTGCTACTGTACATAAGACATTCAGGCAACATTCCTTTTCCTATTTTCCCTGATGGAAGGCACAGGGACATGCCCATTGTTAGTCTTCAGGAACCTGACCCTGATTAACAACAAGGAGACAAGAACTTTCAATCTGGAATTTTTTTAAAGACTGTGGAATGTCAATAGCCTCACAAATAAAACGTCTTGCAGGACAAGTAAGAATCAAAGACTTGATGAGCGCCCCACACGCCTTCTAAAACAAAGGGCCAAGAAACATCACAGGCAGCTTAGCTGGATCCTCTAAAAACTTCTGAAAAAAAACCCCAAGTGTTTACTCTTGTTGATATTGTTAAGTGTCTGCCAGATAAATGACAGTTAAATTGTGGTCAGTGTGGTTTGGGAAGACCCACCAGAGCCTTTCCACTTATCATTGTATACAGCCTTCTGACACAACAGGCTGCCTTCTTTCTTCTTCTCAAGAATTTTTAAAATTGGAGAGAGACCAAATCACTATTCCAGACAGGACCCTTCAGAAACTATCAGAAACCAAGATATTATCAGATGGTATCACCAAGCTACACTCATAAAAGAAGTGAAGGAGAATAAATGTATGCCAACCTCCCCAAACTGGTAACCAGCTGCCTAGGATTAGTCTACCCAAAACTGTGCCTGCTTGTTGAAGCCTCCATTTTGCTGAAATATGTTTCATGTAAACACTACATAGCATTTCAAAAAGAGATGTCTGTCCAGGTTTATACTGGAAAGCTGGGGGACCCTGGAGGAGGACCTGGACATCCTGCTTACTAATGCTCTATTTGAATCACAGAACCTAGGAATTCATTTGGGTTAGTCATATTTACAGGACAGAGGAGCAAAGCCATTACATTGCAGTTTGAAAAGGGAATGATGGCCAGTATTTCTGTCACTCATTTTAGCAGACAATCTTCTGTACTATGAAGTTCTACATGTGAGTAAATTCCCTCTGCCCTGTAAAAGCCAAAATTGCCATTGTCATTGCTATGTACTATTCAATAGCTATCGTGTTTAACTCCGAAGAGACAGCTCTCTGTGCCTGATGAAATCATTGCTCTGTACATTGGCAGATAAGTTTGGGATTCTCTGATCTGGAAGTCACTCCAGAGTCGTCTGAAAATAGTCTTTTTGGTTTGGTTCCAAGTCAGATGTAAGATGTTAAAATCTTCCCTCTCGATTCCATCAGGCAACATGTGAGTATATCTAAGGGCCAAATTTGACTCTCATAATTTCACTACTGTAAAAACAGTATTTTTAAAAAAAACTTAATTACCATTTCCCAGGTAGATATATTTGTCATATTTGCAAACATGGCTTCTAAAACACTGATTTTTCTTGCTTCCTTATTTAGCATTAACTATATCCTCAGATCCCTTTTGTGTCATTGCAGAAGCTTCTGATTACATTATAAATATTCTCCAAGTTGTGAAATACTCTTTTTATGTACCTCTGTCCTTCTGCTTTTAAACAATATCCCTCATGTCTAAAACTGATACTGATCACATTAAATTAAGTACGAGCAGTATTAAGAACCAAGCAAGTAGCTTTTTCTTAGGTGGTTTTTAATTTGTGGCTGCAGTTTGGAAGGGGTGTGGTGAAGGGGGGAAAAAAGGCCTAACTAATCAAAACAAATTTCTTAGTGAAAAAACACAGCAGTTGTAACAACTTTTGATCCCCACAAATTTTAGAAACTGATTCCTTTTTTTTTTTCAAATTTATCAACCAGGTATCACAAGATGGGAAGATTTTTAGATGTTTGAACGTTACCTAAAATTTAACTAAATCAGGACCAAAAGTTTCAACAATCACAATGGTTAGATTTGATTAAGATATCAGATATTTAGGTTAACTTTATCTTATGGCATGGAATCAGGCAAACAGCTTAATTTGTGTTACCTGTCCCTAACAGTCCATCTCATGAAATATACTGTCATATTTCTGGATGATCCTGGCAGGCATGTGTGATTAAAAATAAAACTTGGTATCTGTAGCCCTTCCCTATCATCTCCTCCATCCAAATATCTGCAGGTCCCAAGCCTGCAAACACATACTTGTTTGAGGAGCCCTGCTGGCTTAGACTAGTCACAAAATTAGACTTACTCATATGTACAGAAGTGTTTATAGCCTCAGACCTGAACCCCCAAGCTTGTCAGAAAGACTAACCCAAATACTGACTGCTCAAAACAAGATAACTTCAGTACAGGGTATTCAGTGTTTTGGGTAATGAAGGTAAAGTTATAGAGGGGAAATTCTCATTTGAAAGGCAAGATATTTGAAAGGAAAATATTAGTACTATATGTAGAAATAGTGGATTAGAATCCTACAGAAGTGAAAACATATTTCATATACTGTCCAGAAAAAACAGCAAGTAAAATATCAAATAAAAAGCAGTAAGTGGGATGGTCAGCAATAAGTGACAAGCAAATAAATTGTTAATCAGTAGCTTAAATGGAGGGGAGAATAAAAATCCAGCTTTTGCTCTCAAAAGCAAAATGTTTTTATATTTTCAATTTCAGAGTTAAAGAGAAAAATATGACTGTTACTGTGGAGTAAATACCAAAAGAGGATTAGCATTTATTTTTAATATTCATATTTATTTAATAACACGTATATTAACAGATGAGAGTGATAAAATGGCAGTATGCTGCTCTGACTTTTTTTTTTCTGATCCACACTTGTTTAACATTCAGTTTCCACTACTATTGCAATGGAATTATTTTCCTTCCTATTTGGGGTCACATTCATATAAAAAAAAATCATCCTAAACCTGCTTTTTTAGTTATAAATGTGCAGAGGAACTTTTGTTTACACATGACTGAGCCAAAACCTGCTTCCTTGCTGTATCTGAATTGTCCATATGAAACCAATGGGCTAGGTCCTGCTTACGTGTCATAGCAGCAGATTCATGGGATGGGGCAATACAGATTTGACAGTTACCTAAACATGCAATTAGTTTTTGTACTAGCTATAGCAGTCATTATGCTCTTTATATATCAACAGCCCCCTGACTGGCTGTAGAAAGAGTAACAGAATAAAGGTTTAAATTTTTTTTTGTTTATTCTCAGCTTCATTATAAATTTGGATAATTTTTTTTTTTGAAAGAACACAAAGGAATAATACTCCTGGATGTAATATTCAAGGCTAATTTTTAATGCAAGTTTCTGCTCTGGCCACTCAGATAAATCCTTTCATTTACTGGAAACAAGACTGTGGTAAATGTATAAAAAGTGAGTTACCTTTGGCTTTGACACACATGGGCTTGGAAACTGTATGCCTAACAGACACACTTATCTTTCACGCCCCTACAAAACATTCTCTTGCTTCCATGTTGGACCCTTGAATAAGCACATACAAAGTAAAACTTTCATTACAGCTTGCTCATAGGAGGCAAATGTGCTTCTAAAGCAACTACTTAAAAACATCTTCAAGGTCTACATTACAACACTACCTAACTTTAGGATAAATAAAACAAAGCTGTTAAAATATTCCTTCAAATAAGAAGTCAATCCTGCATTTATCACACATCCACAACTTTTAATTTCAAAAAGAGCCCCCAAGTACTTTTGCTATCTTTTTGATGTTTAACTTTTCTTTTTAGCATATAGTTTGCTTCATTTTTGTTCACCCTCACTACACAGAGTAGCCCAATGCTTGACACAGCAGGCACTGAGGTCGGCTGCTGGCTTGGACGACCAGTATTGGCCACCACAGCTCCAACTTTGCACATTACACACCTGCCTGTTTACAAGACTAAAACCCTCTGAAGTTAAAAACTATTCGGGACAAAAGATCAGGCCCAAATATATTCCGTTTTTCTTTTGACCCAGATTTTCTAACAGGCTGAGCTACTGTTGTTGCAGGGTAGTGGGTAGACCAGCAGAGCACTGTCTGGTGGCAGAGCCGCAGGTGGACCCAGCAGGATGGTTCATGTCCCCTCTCCTGCCCACTCACCCAGTCTGGAATGCTGCCACAGCCTCACGGGTCTGCTGGACTAAGAGAGTGCAGGACTGACTTCACATATGGGTTTCACCTTAGGCTGATGCTTAGATGACCAAATGCTCACATTTCATCATGCTCTATTAGCACAATTTGCATTGTTCAGAATACCCTTAGATCCACAATCTTCTATTCACTCCACTGAGTTTCTGTTACTCAAATTCCATACTCTTCAGGGCTGCTAGAAATGACAGAGAACAAGTTGACTTGTTTCCTTCTCGACACCTTTTCCCAGAACTCCATTAGACCTAAGTGTGGTTACCTTCTGGAAAGCAGAAAGCAGTACCTCATTTATTCTTAAAGCTGATAAAGAAATAAGTGCTGTATAGTTTGGGGACCATCTATAAGGTTAGAAAACAATTGCCTAAATTTCAAACTTGCTTTTCAGAGGTTAGGCTCCTAAACTAGGCAGCAGGAAAGACAAGCCAATACAAAAGAGCATTGTAAATCAAAGAACAATTATTTACTGTAACACGTTACACACAGATACTACAGCCACCTATGAAAGAAAACACTATTTTTAGCTCTGTAATTAAGCAAGTGGGCTTGGTTAAAAAAATGTGGATAATGAAGTTAGCAGGTATTGGCCCATATTTGCTTTACCAACAATAGAGTGAGGCAAAAAAAATCTCTTCTGATTTGTTAGACATTTCAGATATGTGTTCTTAACTTCTCAGTCCTCGTGCCAGAGACATTAGAGTCTGCTTCCAAATAAAAATCGTGACATGAAGTGATCACTAAAATAATTTTGACCTTCAAGGACAAATGAAAATGGAAAAAGCCAGCAAAAATTAATCTGCCATTTTCCCCCTTGAAGGTTAGATGATGGCTATCCCCTAGATATTAAAAAAAATAAAATAAAATACTTGTGCTTAAGGAGGAGACCACTGCAACACATGCAACAACTCCTCCCATGTGCTACCTCATGGACGTGCGCCTACCTAACACATACACAAAGCCACAGTAAAACTACACAAAACATGTTATTTTCCTAGATGATGATATATGAATAAAATTTACACAGCTACACATGCACACACACAGACACACAAATCCTGACAGCTGTTACCCTCAAATAAAAAAGGCTACTGAAGGGACTGATATAATTCCTATTCAGTTAAAAAACAGCCCTTAATTTCAGTGGGATTTGGATCAGATTTGGGTAAACTCAATATGCACTTTATAGACAGGTATGATCAAAAACATTTTCAAAGCAACTCTTTGTGAAATCCCTCTCCAGCATAGCTGTTTCCCTGTATAGGAGAACAATACTCCAGGTTCATGAACAAATTAAGATTCTATGATTCTAACCAAATGCCTTAAAAACAAATAACTTAAGGACAGATTAATTTGATTCAATTTGTTATTTTAAGTTATCTTTTTCCTGTATTTTTAATGCACATATGCCTACATATATGCACATATACCTAGTCCTACACATATAGAGTTCTACTCTACCAGTTCAAATCGATACAAGAAATTCCTCTAAAAGGAATGAACCAAGAGACTGATTTAGTTAATAAGAGGGAAAAGCAATGACCATTATTTAACTGAGAAAATGTTAGCTAAATTTTCACCTATGGAGTATAGGGAGTACAGGGGGACATGCTTATGTGGTACAAGCTGCTTACAAGGGTGTTAGACAATGTGGGTGCAGGGAGCGGACGGACTGTGGACTTTTATACATCAGAACACCCAAATTAATCTGAAAAGAAAAAAATAAAGATGAAATGCAATGTTACTTTATGCAGAACAATGATTTCTTCCATTTCAACCTCATCAGAATTTTCTGATTTTTTTTCCAAGATTGTTTTTTTGCATGTAATAATTGCCTAAATTTGGGCAGAATTAAAATACCTAAACCATGAGTTTCTACTGTATGAAAATATATATCAACTGAAAAAAAAAATGAAAGGGATAAATACGCCTCAAAAAAAGAAACCAAATAACTTCAGAATAAGAAATTATCACTCTTGAACAAATACTTTTTGTATACAAGTCTAAAGGAGTTTTACTAATGGCCTCACTGTAGGAGCACAACTGACTCCATAATCTCACGAACCATATGGGAAGTGAATGAAGGTATTATGCAAAAAGATATAGTATAGCAGGTTACAAGGGTTTCTGCACTTGTGTTCATTTGGGAATCTTTAAACCTATTGGCATGACAGTATTTGGTAACATTTTGTTTACTGAATGCTAAACTGCAGGATCTCCATTCTCAATTTGGGAACTGCATTATACATATATTTTTAAAGCCCATTACATCGAGAAAGGTTTAGTATGATTATGAATAATCAGAGAAGGAAACCAGCAAGGTAGAAATAGTTTGTGTGATACAAGTTTGGAAGGTCTCTGTTCAGTTGCCAGGCAATAATTGTTAGTGGTTTAAAAAAAAAAAATTAAAAAAAAATTAAAAGAATAAAAGAAAATACCCCTACTCTTTTATTTTGACAACCTAATAAGAAAGGACCTAGAAACCCAAATATTCCTGTCAGGCTTTGAATACTCCCTCTGCCCTGAACCAGATGTAGCACAGAGCAGTGAATTGATAAAGCCAGAATACCTATTGCTAATAGGTTAACCAAGCATGGGAACAGATAGCCAATCACAAAATGCCAGAACTGCATCCTATGGAAATTGTTCAAACTGACAAAAAATAGACATTCACAGAGACCAGGCTCCTTGGGGGGGGCTATAAGGTCTTTATCCCACTTCTGTAACTGGACAATTAAAAGTAAAGCACAATTCAACAAAAGCTTGATTTTCAACACAAGCCAGATATTTTTACCCATTGTGAAAAGGAAAAGAAAAAAAAAATCTCAGATGCAGTAATGCAAAACAAAAGGTCTTTCCCTGCAAGCATCTGCATCTCTTTGCAGCATTTACTGCTGTGAGGAGCCCTGTTGTGGTCAGGCTAAGTCCTGTTAGAAGTCTGCTTGGAGGAGGAAAGCCCTTGCTGGATCAGGATGTAGTTACTTTTCTCAAGAAACAGCTGCTGGGTTTGCAAGCTACATACCAAGCTTTGAAGTGCAACAGACTGCTGGTAAATGCAAACAGCCAGAAAATATTTCTTGACTAAATAGTTAAAATTGGTATTTAAAAAGCATCTGAATGGAAGTTTCAGAAATGCAGGCAGTCACTGGTCAATAACCATTATTTTTTTTAAATGTCCTTGACTCCATAAACTGTGATATAATAAAATGGTCTGCCCTGTACATCAGCATAATTAATACTGAATAGGCCTTTAAAAAGTTAGTAAATATTTATGAAATGAACTATCATTTTCTTAGTGTACATTAAAACCTCTGGATCAGTAAACCATCTTCAATTTTTGCAAAACATACCTATTCAAGAAAGGGATCACATTTTGCCTTTATTACTTCTGCTATGGATTTGCATGTACCTGTATTTGAGGATATGTTCCCATGTGCACATACACATCTATCAATGCACATACAAAGATTTATATATTCATAAGTACTGGGTAAGAAAAACTAAAGAAGAAGTAAAAAAAGCACTATGTATAATTGTTATAATAAGTTAAAACTATTGCGTAAATTTAAAATTATTATGGCAAAAAAAAGTCTTGGTTTCTGATACTGTTTTTTTTAAAGAGCAAAACCAGAAAGCACTTGGAGAAACTAAAAAAGCAAACAAACAAGGGGAAATTCTGATTTGGATTTCCAAAAATCCTCTTTATTGTTGCATTTCATTCAGTTTGGCCAGTAAAAAAACCCCAACAACCTAAAAGATCAATTGTTTATTTTTTCATCCTAGCCTATAGCCTCCTTTCTGTCATGTGCTAATAAAAATCAGATGCTTTTGGTTTTTAATGTTTATTATAAAGTGTTTTAATTTAATTTAAACACAAAAGATAGTTGAAGGTTTTTTTCTTTTCCTTTTCACAAACATACTTCTAAATTTTTTTAAAAATAAAAACATGGGACTTTAAAAAGTCATTGCCATAGGCCCTTCAAGATTACTTTGAGGGTCAGTCTTCAACATAATGTCCCTTATACTGCAAGCCTGATGAGCAGAGCTCCCAAATATTTCATCTGTGTGACGTGGCACCCTGTTTTTTTAAGTCACACTACACACAAGTCCTTCAGACTCTTAATAAAGCCTAGAGATGAAGATGTGGGAGGCCTGCCAGTACATGGATTCGAACAGTTCAGAGCAGAAATCAGAATTGTAAAGTTGGGGGTTTTCTATTGCTCCTGTTGTTCTTAATTTGGTTCAGTTAGGTTGGCCTTCTGCTACAACTGCGAGATAAAAACATATGCACATGAACATATACACATACAGTTAACTACAAAACTCTATATAAAAATGTGTAATACGTGCCAACAAATCCTGGTTGTGTGTAACGCATTCTTCCTTCCCATTCTTTCTGGTCTCAACTTGTCATAAAGCAGGGAGCATGTGCTCCCCTGTATGCCTTGGAACTTCCATCATCATCATCTGCAACATACTGCAGATGGATAATTCATTTCTAAACTGCCTGCAAAGTCCACATCAGCCCTGTGCAACAGGCACAGTGGCACACACCTCTCTAATTTACCTACAGAGCAATTAAGGTGAGGAACTCTTAACGCCAAACTCAGTAGGTGAGGGGAAGATTTCTCACACTTACACTGACAGGCCCTGATGTCTGCCCACTCTGCATCCATGATGAGCATTGTAAATATCCAAGTGCCCAAAAACAGTGGGCAAGTCAGCTACTGATATGTCTGTTAAACCGGCTGCTCAGGATCACTCCTCTACTTTCTGCCCTGATTTCAAATTTTCACCTCCTGTGTTCACCAAGAGCACTCATCTTGTGTTCATTGTACGAAACAAGGTGGGAGGAGCAGTGTAGCAGGGAATCAGCTGAGGGCCCTTTCCAAGAACAGCTGTCCATGGAGGTGGGTGAAAATCTGGGAGACACGATGGAAGGAAAACAGAGAGACAGTGTGCATGTGCCTGAGTCAGGACAAAGAAGAAGGACAATGAAATAAAAATAAGGGAAAAACAAGAAATTGAAAAAAAAAATAAAAAGAAAAAAGGAGGGAGAATTGAAACAGGAAAAATGGGAACTGTCTTGCCATGTTCCCATCATGAGCTGCATTTAGTCATTTCTCTACCTGTGCCATATCATGCTTCCCCAGCAGATGTTCCTGTGAGGTTAAGGAGAGTGACTGAGAAGCGTTGCTTTGACGAGGGTGAGTCTGGGAACCAACAGTGGACAGATCATTTTTTAAAAGCCTACCTGTCATTCTGCTAATTTGTTTCTTTTTTGGCTTCATAAATCCTGATTTGGAAGGAAAAGAGAGTTACCAAATATATTGTCAGAAAACAGCATCCCCCCAAAAGTCATGTCATCTGTCCCTCTCTTTCTACCTCTTTAAGAAGAAATCCAATTTCTTTTCCAACCAGGAATTGTGCCTGGCCTTACGCTTGGAACACATGGGCTGGAGATTCTGAGGAGTGAGAGGCCACAGGAGCAGATCTATGACAAAGGCTGAGAACTGTGCCCAGGCAGGGAACCCCTCACTGCACCATCCTTGCACTGGAGATGGATCAACAAACAGCAAATTAGCAATGAGTATATGTTCACATCAAAACTGGCAAAGATATTGGCACAGCCAGGAACTTCTAACAGGTGTATCAAGATTTTTCACGTCCTCTTAGCAGACAAATAGGTCTTCTCTTCAGTCACTGGCCATTTTTAATGGGACAAAACCGAGCGTATGAACACATGCTGAAAAAAATAACTAAAATATAACAATATAATTAAAAAGATTTAGAAAGGAAACCAGAAAGTGATAGAGACCTGGCATCGGCTTGTCACTAAGGACAAGGGCAGCTACACCAGACATACAGAATTTTATTGAGTAACCCAGCCAGACATTTCAGAAAGAGAAAGACAAAGGCAATGAGATGTTTCTGTGTTGGATTTTGTGTCTTTCTTTGGGTGTTTGCAGTTCATGGTACTTCTGTTAAATTAACACTGCTGACTATGTATTCTATATATTGAAGTTAAACAACTGATCATGTCATGGCTGCTGGCCACTTCTCCCCTGCCCTTCTCCTAATTAACTGGCCTTTTTTGTCTTTACTCCTCTCCCAGAAAATGCTGGGTTTTTTTCAGAGTGGACACTATGTGCCATTCACTCAGTGCACGATCAAATGCCCTCTCTTCTAGGCCACTTCCTCCTTTCCCTTCTGTCTGCAGTGAGGGTGGACACCTGCATGGACTGACTTAAATCTGTACAGCTGGGACTGTGCTGTGACGAGCTGAACAAGAGCACATGTTTTCCCAGTGCTTGTCCCAGTTCCTCGGTTGGAAAATAACCTTATCTTCTTCAGTAAACCTATAAACTCAAGGGTGTGGTGGGCCTTGATTCAGCAGAGCTTTCTGCCTCCCACACCTCTCTGGTAAAAACGTCCGCATGAGGGCCGATAATTTGGAGAGAACAAAAGTGGAAGAATCACACTCTTTAAAAAGGATGTAATTTCTCCATGGCAGTGTCCCACCGCTTTCCATTTTTTTACTTCAACCATGCAGTCATTTTGAAAAGGCATCATTTAAAACAATCAAATTCTCAGAAGAAATTTTTTTTGCAACTCCCCTTCTCAGAGAGGGTTTGGACGCAAATTGAGAATTTTCAGGTTTCTCAGGCAGATGAACCTTGTCTGCTTGGGCAGAAGCCCATGATAAGCTTACATTATTTAGCAGGGCATTATTCCATGCTGTTTACTTATAGCTTACTGAAAATAAGGGATGATGGAACACCTTTTCCAGGGCACACCCTGAATTTATTCTTAGTAAATTGTTTACTATGTTCTTGGCCTAGAAACTCACAGTTCTCTGAGCCTTTTTTAAAAAACTACTTGCCCACAGCTGTGGGGAGAAGGTGACAATGATGCCTTCAGTACCTCCACTGGCGAGCGAAGGGGGCAACTTCAGAAGATAACCCGGCCACCTCTCGGGAGACAGAGCTGCTGCAATGGGAGAGCACGGATTTGTCAAATTCAGAGAATGAGCTTTGGCGATGAGGGAATCCTCTAATAAAATAAACAGAAAATTAAATTCACCTCCCTTTTCCTCTCACGTCTCCCATCTATGCCTGCCTGGAAGAGAACAACGTGGTGCCAAGACATTAGCACTAAAAACACCACAACTCATTGACAAACACAAGGGGTCACATTTCTTCTCTGGCTCGACGCGAGCGAATCATCTCTTTTCTCCTGGAGAAGCTAGTGCTGTGTCCTGCTGACCAGCACAGGTACCATCAGTGCCCAAATGCATGTCCTTGTCACTACACTTACAGTTCAGCCCGTGACTACCTGCACACAGACAGGAACGTGGGTCAGGGAAGCACTTGAGCTGCGCTGGAGTTTGGACTGTGGCCACGTGAAGTAGATGGTGTCTGCTAACCCCAGAGAGGTTCTGCAGAGACTAAAGACGTATTAGAAATGAGACTCATGTCATGCTGCTACCATGACGCATTTCTCCATGTGCACATAGGAAAATTAATAAAGCATCTTCTATCATCCTTCCAAATCCATCTGAACAACAGCATCAAATATGCTATAAAACACAGGTAGTGCTTCTTAATTTAAATGGAAACTTTGAATTTCACAGGGACTACTTTTGTAACTCACTTCTACAAATTAAGAAGCTTGACTACCCAAAACTAAAACAAAGCGCTAGAAAACAAATCCATTTTATATTCACATGCATATGTATTTTTTGTGCATGCATGTAGCCAACCCTGTGCCTGTGTGTGCTGCTCTGAACAGCACTCGGTCACTTATACAGAAAATTGAATGTATATAAATAAGGAGCAGCTTCTCTCTGCTCCAAACAAAGTCCATGGACAATGTTGCTCTTTTCTGGTTATATTTACAAACAGAAATGGATTATATTTACAAACAGAAACAGTATTGTGTCATTTCGCACTATGTTTGGCTGCTGCAGTGCTCCTCTCCGAACTTTGGTAAGTCTACATCCTGTATTTTCCCCCAGACTACATATCACGTCTGCAGTACCATAAATCTGCCAACCTTTCCTACTATTTCTACTGCTAATTAGGCTTCATTGGGGTTTCACTCTCCCACTCCTTATGTTAGATAAACACAGTGTCAGCTAAGCATGCTGCAAGCACTACTACCTGCATAACTGGTTATCAGGACACTTCCACTGGTCGTGCTAAACCAGTGACAACAACAATGGGAACATTTTGACAAAACACGCTTCTGTGGACACTGCCAGTGAGTCAACAAACCCTATTTAGTATTCCATAATTAGTTCCCATAAAATATTTCAGAAAAAGAAAGAGATATAACAACTTTTTGTCCTTTTTTGGTGGGAGGGAGCGGACGGCGGGGGGCAAAAACACAACACCAACTGAATTAACCTGCTCGGTAGTAAAAAAGCTGAAAGACATTTATTTTAATTTATAGAGAAAGCCCCTTTAGACATGTATTTAAAAACATCTAGTTTCAACAAGGCCTGATAGTTACTGAAAGTTACACGAGAAACAACCACTATACAACTTGTCTGAAAATATAATAATACAAATAAAAGGTAATTTACAAGAGTCCTTTATAAGAGCAATCTCTATATCCAGAAATGAGATGGCAGCATACTACAGCTAATGCAAATATTATAGCTAAATATATTTGTGGTAACACATCTAAAAGAGAAAGAATGAGAACTGATGTGCAGATGATCTGTGAAAGACTCAAATACTAATAAAAACTGGGGGAGAAGGAGGGTAGAAGGAGGGTGGGGTAAGAGTGTTAAATCATTATTTCCTGATGCCCATATTCACAAGGCATTTTTTTACAGATGGTTAGAGGTATTTCTCAGCCCTTAACTGACAGGAATACAGCAGGCTCAGAGGCCTTAAACAGCAATTCTATTCATAGGCCCTTAGCCTTTATATAATTATATTAGGTGCAGTAACAGACATAAATTAACATGCACTGACCCCCTGCTCCTAGCAATGTATGCTTGACCTTTTAAGAAACCTCAAGAGCAGTACTAGCTTAGTATTTGATACATCCTCTTTTGGGGGAGATTAAATGCTGGTCTAGGAGTTGCATGTACTCGAGGCTCTAGCAGGCCTTACACATCTTTGGCTACAAGAAGCTGCTTTTCTTTCTTTTCTTTAAGTAAGCAGAGTTTGTCTACTTTGGTTGCAAACAAGCTGATACCAGTAAAGCACTGCTAAGCTGTATGGGCCCTAACAGTGTTTGATGTAAATCAGGTGGCAGGTTAGGAGCTCCTAACCTCTGAAGACATCTGCCCATAATGGCAGCTTTCTGAAGAAAGACATTTTTGTTGTTTTACAGCAAATCGTCCACTGCAATTTGCAGGCAGATAAAGTCCATCAAGAAATTAGATGCCAAAATAAAAAGACAATAAATGGACTTCTTGCAAAAATCCTTCCTATGTATTCCATTTATTCATAAATTTAATTTAAAATTTAAAATATGAAAAATTAATTTAAAATTCAAAATGTAAAAAGACTTCTCTGTAGTTACTTATCTGTAAACTTTTCATTTTGTACCTGGAACGTACTTTGTCTTTCTCTAAAATTGCCACATCTGGAAACAGAGCAGGGGACAATGGCTAAACCTGACTGAAACAAGGATATGTTCGGTTGTTTTAATGGGAGAGGGTCCTTTTGCTTTTAAAACATGTACTATCAATTAATTTGCCTCTCAATTTTCTACCTCGCGACTGTAGTGGTAGACAGTAATTTGTCCTAGCTGTCTCAAGGACGGTGGATTACAAAAAAAAGGAGAAAAAAGAAAGAAATCTATCAGACAAAAACTACGAGAACTGCAAATGTCGGACAACGCATTTAACCATGAAGTGGAAGAGTGTTAACTAGAGAATAAAGAAAGAAAGATGAGGGAAGTAAGGAGATTTTAGGCAACGCTCAGTAACTTCTTTGCTTCCCCACCTTCTTAAGACGACAGGTTTCACTAGAAATCAACGCGAAGGCCTGTTTATATACAATTTCTATCAACTTTACATGGGTTTGCCCCCCTATTTCAATGGCCTGACCTCCCTTCCACCATCCTGGGCTTTCTCTCATGTGGGATGTGGTCGTTCCCTGTGCCTGGGGGCAGCAGGTGCTGCCCGGGGCCCTGTCGGTGCTTAGGGTCCGAGGGCAGCTGTGGCCTAGTGCTGTGTTAGGCCAAGCCCGGCTGTAACCAGTGCCGGGGTCTGAGGGAACGGCAGCAGCCGGGAACCCGGACGGTTCCTCGGCTCTCGGGAGGGCCCGTGTGAGGAACCCCCGGGGGTGTGGGGAAAGCCCGCCGCTTCTCTCACCTGCCTGCAGCCCTCGCTGCTCCCGTGGCGCCTCCGCCTCGACGGCGCGGCCGCACCTGAGGGGAAAGGCAGAGGGAGACGAGGGTTAATCGCGCCCAAGTGGCTCCCGCAGGGGTCTTCGCTCCTCCCCGACTCACCTGGCTGCGGCTTGCCCTGAACCGTCGAGTGGAGCTGAGACTGGCTCCCAGACGTCCCTATCACCCTTGGGGATACACACACACACATAGAGTCCCATAGAGAGCGGAGCCCCTCCAGCTGCCTCAGGCCCTGACCCGGCACAGCACGTCGGGGGAGACGAGGCCAGCCCGGGACGCGCCTTGGCAGCGCCGGGCAAGAGCCCGACGGCAGGAGGAGAGGGCCGGGGCTTCCCCGGGGCAGCCCGGAGGGGCTGCCGGGGGTGGGTGCCCGGCCGGGTGCGGCAGAGCAGCCCGGACCGCCCGACGTGTCCAAGGGTCCTGTCCAGCAGAACCTGAGAGGGGCAGGGCAGGGAGCGGGGCAGGGCGGCTGGGGAGAGGCGCCCTGTGGAGCTGCGGCGGCCGCGGAGCCCTGCCAGGGGCAGCCCCCAAGCAGAAGGGAGCGGCTCCCGCTCCGCCCGCAGCAGCCGCAGCCCTGAGCATGGCAGCAACAGTTGGCTGGCAAGGTGAAGAGACGGGGAGCTGCACCACCGTGGCTCGGATTTCCCCTCGCGCCTGAGCTGCCCCCCCCAAGTCACTCCTGGTTTCCATCCTCTTGAGGGACCACAGTAGGCAGGGAACAGAGAGGATGTTTTTTTAGCCTTAGCTTGGCTGATCCCTTTTATCACATTTCTCTTCTTTTTTTCCCAAGTTCCCTCTACCTTGTCTCTCCCTTTAGAATATGCTCACATGAATAAAACCCCCGTAAAGATGTTTGCTGGCGACCGGAAAGTACAAACGTCTTTTTTTTCCTCTCTCTAAATAGAAGAGGATAAATAATTATGAAAATGCGAGTCTACTAAAAAGATACTGTGACCTTTCCACCTTTGTTTTCATCAAGCCAGCTAGTCCTCAAGCTACGTGTCCTGAGCAAGAAGGAAAGGAGGGAAGGGAGCAATGAGGTGCTTTTGCTTTGCTTTCTTTCCTCGCTTGTCCCTTAGCCGGCCTTTTACTCTTCTCTAAAGTGCGAGCAAGTCTTCAAAATATCTTTTATCTCTCCAGAAATATTAACTCTTAGACTGTGGTCCTCACCCGAGCTCTCCAATGCAGGCTTCCCTGAAATGCAAGTCAGCCCTTTCTCAGCTGGATCGCCCTCCGTGCCGCTGTCGGGGATGGGGGGGAGGGGGCACATGGGAGAGCCCTTGAATTTTCTAACAGCTGAGACATTAGATCGCACCCCCACCTCCTTTTTATTTTACAGCCGGGAGAACCATAGGCCCCTGTGTTGCGTCAAGCGGCCACTCTGCTACCAACTTGCTGCTTAGATCTTGTCTCTTTCACGAGGCTGATCTGCACGGACAGATCTGCGCTTAATCGCTCCTTCTTTTGGGGGGCGGCAGGCAGGGAGGATTTCTCTTTGCTATTTATTTCTTGCCCACGGAATCCGGGCTGGTAATTACTGCAAAGAGAGGGAAAATGCAGCTTCCCTAACTCCTGCCTGAGATGCTCTCAGTGCTGTGTGCATGCACAAGGCAGTTTCAGAACCACAGAGCTGGTGCTGATGCTGCTTTGCTCGCTTGCAATCACCTCGTCCAAAAGCATCGCCTCGGCTGGGTTTTCCCTCGGATTCTGCCTTTTTTACCCTTTTTGGGGGCACTACTTTTTACGGAAAGAGTGATTGGAGATATCACTGGACTGCAAGTTGCTTAAAATCAGGTTGGAAGTGGGCAAGGGGGAGGGAGGCGCCTTTGGCAAGCGCTTCCACGGTGCATCTCCTGCTAACTGGGGTCTCCCCCAAACCGCGGCAGCTCCGTGCACCTCCCCCTCCTCCTCCCTCCCTATTATTTATGGGGTGATCCCAGTAAATCCCACCCTCCCCACCTCGAAATAAACCGAGGCTCACGATTACAGAGCATTTAATGAATCGCTCCGAATATTTTTTTTTTTATGAATTAATCTCGATCAACTAGGACACCCATATTTTCAAACACGGCTATGCCCTGGAAGGAGGGGGGTCGGGGGG
>WAAE01005784.1:27703-38556 GCA_013400495.1 Nicator chloris
GCCCCTTCAGCCCCTTTCTCGTGGTTACCAATTTTAAGGAAAAGCAATTTGGAAACGTAAGTCTGCTTTCTGAATATTTGTAAGGCAAACAGCATGGGGGTTGCTGAATATATTTTAGCATCCTTACTTTCTCTCTCTCCCTGTGACCCCCCCACGTGCCCCACCCCTCCCCATACCAACAACAACACCAGCAGCAAGTCCCCCTACCACTTTACACTTGTATTTGGCTACTGTAGCAAAAGACAGATATTGATAAAACCAGGATTAATTCTGTATATTTGTCAGGCAAACAGCCCCGTCTCCTAGAATGACGCAAATAACAGATTCTATGGCTCTGGCTTTCTATATTCTGCACCCACGCACTCTGCTTGGTCTCCCACGGAATCAGCTACAGAGAGCAATGATCCAGATTATACAGAGAGAGGGGTGGGGGAAAGGGAGAGAATATCAAATGAAATTGCAATTAAAAATTATAATGCTGCTATTGTCTGTACGCAAATGGCTAAACCTGAGCTTGCACAGTGGTACACACAGACACACTCTCGCACCCCCGAGCCCCCCCACCCCCCCTCCCTTCTCCTCAAACCCAGGCATCAGTAGCAACCAGACAAAAGAGAATTGTCTTGCTGACAAATGCGGGGTTTATCTGGGCAAGAGAGGGATTTTCTTTAAGCACCACACCTTTCTCTGCTCCCATTAAGCAAAACACATCTCTGAAAGACCTCTCTTGCCACTAAGTGTGTGAAGAGGGGTCAATTAACAAATGCAGCCGGGGAGGGGAGGGCACCAGCAGCCCTTCCACTGTCCCAGAGGAGCTAATGAGGACCTTGAAGAGCAGATCGCCTTCCCTGTCTCCCAGTCAAAGGGATGCAGCTGTTTCTTAAAATGCCTAAAAAAAGGCAAGCGCAAAGGGCTGTTGCTATTTTTAAACACATCTCTCATTTGTTGGAAAATAGCACTAAAAGCATTAAACAACCTCCCCGCCCCGGGGATAGGCTCAGGAACACACGCCAGCACCCGAGGGAAAGCCAAGGTTTATGGGACCATCTCTTCACCAGGTGAGAATATCCTACCATGCCCTGCCCTATCCTACCATGCCCTGCCCACCATCAGCCGTTTTCACACCTTGTATGAAGAGAGAAGCAAAATGCTGGGGCAATCAAGAAGCCAGTAAGTTATTTACTGTCTAATCTGTACACACACATTCCTTATTTATTAACTCGCTTAATTATTACCAACTTCTTTTGCAGACAATGAATTTCCTAATGTCAATAAATTGCAATCAATGAGGTAAGGCTGTCTCTTCCTCTGTCTCTTAGCCAGACAATGCCATTGCAAACTATGGTAGTGATATAGCAGCACGCAGGGAGGGGGACATCACACACCTATATGAGATCACATCATAGGCACTGTCAGGCTTGGGGAGACAGATTAAGCATTTTAAAATGACTACACACACTCTCAGGAAGAAGTCAGCAGATCCATTTTCATTCACACATCTCTGGCATGCCAGCCACAAATCCATCTTCCCAGGACTGGGACAGATGTTGTGCTTCAGACCTAGGAGAAAAGCCCAGCCTAAACAGTGTTTTCACCATATACACCTGGGAGGCTGGCCTTTATAGCAGTAGCAGCCCAGAAGTCAGACAGATGCAGAGAAATACCACTGTAGGGAAAGACCTTATGCCAAGGACAGATCAAGACAGCTCAAGAGCCCAGACAGAGTGCGAGACACACAACATACCTTCTTTGAGGAGCTGCAACAAAGCTTATCCTGGGTTAATAAAAACATTAGACAACACAGGAGTTTGAGGATGGAGGAGTGCACACCTGAACTGTCTTCTGTCACTCAGACCCAAGAGCTCTCAGATAACCCATGGCCTACTGTGGAAGGAGGGGATGATTATCTACTCTATTCCCTCTCACACACACCCCAAGAGCTTTGCATTTCTCTGTAGTGTTCAACTCTGTGCACACGAACAGAGGAAAGCTGTTCAGCTTTAGTTTTTCTCTGTCACAGAGAAAAGGGTATCAACCTGGTTGTATACCAAGGATGATCTCTGAGGCAGGTCAGGAGTGGACATACCAACAAGCCTTGCAGCTCCTGGACCTCAGGCCCTCTCCAGCCATAAAGATGCCTGGAGTTTCCTCCCTGCTTCACATCCCGAGCAGCTCCTTGCAATCACATGTGTGGGCTATTTAGGTTTGGTTTTTGTTGGTTGGTTAGTTGTTTGTGTTGGGGAAGGGGGGGGTAGGGGTTTTGTGGGTTTTTTTGTTTGTTTTGTTTTTTCCCTAAACTCTATAGTCTTGGTGCAAGAACTGTATCTTCCTACCAATGGTTTTAACAACTAGATCTTCCTATCAATGGGTTTAACATGTTCTCATGGAAGCTGCAGTACCATCTTTCAGCCTCATTTTCATAAAACCAGCCTGCCTTCCTCTTTGCTCTCCCCTGCTTCTCCAGCCCAATGCATCATCTCCACCTCAGCAGAACCATCTCCTGTCTTTCCTGCCTGCTGCTAAAGGCTCGGTTGAAGTGAGGTCCAGTGCCCAGAGAATCCCTCTCATGAAAAGAAAAGAAGAAATGGAAGCTATCCAAACTGAAAAGAATGTTTGGCAGGTGACCATGTACCAAACAGCTATTCCCATTTCTCCTGATCCTCACAAGCAGTAAAAACAAAATCTATCTTCTATCTCGATATTTTAGTTATTAGCCATCTTATTTTTGAACAATTAAGCTTCCCTGCCAATGAAGTCTTAATGAAAGCAATGGATCCTGTATTTTTTCCACCACTGTAAAGTGATACCTGACAGTGACTGAAGCAGCAGAGTCCCATCAGCTGCAGGTGTGTGGCCTTTCACCTCTGGCTACTGAAGATGTCAAAGGAGCAGCCCAGTTTCTAACACATATGCTCCGCATATTGAACTGTCATTACTCTTGGAAATTTCCCTTTTAGACTCTGCCCAGATGGATAATGCCTAAGATTGGGATACTGCTATTATTAATAATAGTAAAACATTAGTGTGCGCAAAATTGCTGCTCAAAACCAACTATGATCTGACACTTAAAAAGTAGTATACTTTGAAAATAAAACTATTGTAGTGGTATTCATAATTTGTTTGGGGTTTTGATCCAGCAAATTCAAGGCACCACTTCCTTCTCAATTTGGACAATTACCTCCTCAGAGCCTTGGAGTTCTGCTTACCTGTGAGCCATTCAATAACATAATTGCTATAAAATATTCTCCTAACCCAGTCTTACTCCCACTAACATTTCAAGTCTGTTCGTGGCCTAGTTCACCCAAGCAGCTGAAAGACATGTGATATGTTCCAAACATAAGGAGAACAGAAGATAAACAGAGACAGAGTGAAGTACCACCAGGATATACTAGGATCTCACAGACTCACCTCATCTTTTTGAATAAAATTCACCTTGTATCAGGTCAATCAATAACTTATGCTCGTTAATTCTTGTTACAGGAAAATGTAGAATGCAGAAGAAAGAGCAATCACATTGAAATGGAAATAATCTAGAGCAACATCTATTCAACAATTTGCTGGTTTTTATAGGTGGTAGGGTGTATGCTAGTGAAAGGACTGAAGAAGAAAAATTGCTAGTTAAAGCAGAGGATTAGAATCTAAATATTCCTCTTCCAATCACAAATTTGCTACAACAAGTGTTAATCTGAAATTTCAGATGGAAGGGCTTTTTCCTTGAATAATTTTGAGGTCCTCCTCAAATTTCAGATGAAATGCCCATCACTTTATGCTTGGCATATCTACTCATGAAATTAAGATAAGACAATACTCACTTACCTAAACAGGATGTTCTTGAAGATATCTATAGCATTGAGATAATCAATAAAAGTCATCAGTAAGAAGACAGCAATATTATAAATAATCAGAGATCAGAGCATGCAAGGAAGCAAAAGGAGGAAAGGAATGCTTTATCTTCAACATGAGAATGAGAAACTGCAGTACATTAGTAAAGAAAATCTCACCTGTGTCAGAAGATCAAGGGCTTATTAAGACTTCAATTTATGGAATATTTTGAGAACCTGAATGCATATACCAGGACACGAATAAAATAGACAACTTGTGCAAGTATCATCTCACGCAGATTGTATTAATAAACACTTTGAACAGTTTGGGGTTGAAATGTCAGTATACGTGGGTTGCTTTGTCATCATTAGCTTTTCTGTTTACATTATAGATAGATATCATTACTATAACATGTAAAAGGATAGAAACTGGATTTTCCTCCAATGGCTGCAAAATCAGGCCCTGGAGACATACTTCTGTGTAGCAGGGATGAAAAGAAGAAAAGCATTAGCATAATGAAGCTGGTAGAAAAGAGTACTAAGGTCTCAATATTGAGGATGATACCAAAAGAAAATCATATCACTTCTTAATAAAAGTTAAACCTATGGAAGAAATACAGCGACTAGGCATCATACTTCAGATACAAGGAGCATAACCTTTGAGGAATCCTGCTACAAACTTGATGAGCCTTTACACTAAGATTTGATTTTCATTAGCCTTTAAAATGGAACTTGTCACGAATAAGACCCATGATCTTTAACATAATGTGCACATATATCTGGCAACCACCTTAAAGAAAGAGTTATAAACAAGACCAAAAAGATAAGACAACACTTCAAGGTAAATTGTGCAGGAACTTGAACAGATAGAAAATAAGGGAAGGCTGTGATGAAGAAATGCCAATAATCTGTGTCAGTCTTTACCTCAAGCTATCCAGTATTACAGTCAGTGTGAGAGAATGGGATATGGATAGGGTGATATTGAAGTAATTCAGGAAGAATTTATTTACTGAGATAATAAAACATGAAGCCAAAGGATCCATCAAAGAAAAAAAGTCAAGTTCTCTCAAGGCAGAGGACAGTGGAGTGGGAAAAAGAAAATACATTAATTTAGCTTCATTTCTTAGATGGTGAGGTGAAAGACAAGGTGAGATGCCTAGGGTTGTGAAGACACGGCCTTGTGAGCTCTTATCCTGACCTATGGTGCTCCTGTGACACTGTTCTTTCCTAATTTGTTGCATCTGATTTGTTCTTCCTTTTAATGTAGTTCAATATGGCTATCAAAAATTGCAACAAAAAATTTCTACTCAGCTAGAAAATGTAACACATATTCAAATAAGGCCAGGATAGTGATTTCATCAGTCCTCTACTTACCTTTTGGGGTAACAAAAAGTCTCAAATTCGCACTGTTCAGTAGTCCTGGAATTCCTATCTCTCTAGACCTCCAAATTCCAGAAATACACATTCATAAAGCAGAAACATCTGGCAGTTTCCAATAACATGAAGGAAAATTAAAACACAAATGGATCAAAAGATCTAGATAACATATGACTTTTTGTCTGAACATCTATTTTTATCCTCAGTTAACATTTATGCACTGTGTGCTAATAGCAAGTTCAACCCTATGAATGGCACCGGGATCCAAGCTGTTTCTGCTCGGATCCAAGCGGTGTTTTCTACACACACTTTACAAATTAAGCCACTGGTTCCCTGACTGTGACTGGCAAACCATCAGTGTGTATAGAACTTGTGGAAGTCCTAGGAGGACCAGCTGGGCAAGCACCAATGGCTTTTACTCTCCCAGATGCTGAATCTTCTCAATAGAAACATGCTAGACTTCACATTCTTTCACTTTGCCAAATAAATGACTATGGCTATTAGTACACGGTGTTATTTGGTCATGAACTGGGAGGAGATAATTCATGTGACTGGGCATAGGAATGGAAACATCTACAGGTTTTACTATTAAGACATGCTTCAGCTCCCCTAGGGAAAACTGACAGCTGCTGGACTAACAGCTATCACTGAGAAGACAAGACATGCCATGAAATTCACAGGAAGAAGGACACACTTCATTACTTGGAAGAGTATAGGCCCTTTAGGAAGTCCTCAGAAACACCACTGCATTGCACACACCTGATCAAACCACTACCACCAGCCAAGATATGGCCACACGCGGGTAGGGGAACTTCAGTGGTTTTCTTCTTTTTGTCCGCTCCAAAGCACGGGATGGGCAGCAGCTCTGTTTCTGGTCCTTGCTGTGGCTGTATGTACATCCTTTTAATGACAAGAGATGTGCATTAATACTTACCCAGCTCATGATGTGAACTGGATGGAGAAGAATCATATATAACTTACTGAGTATTAGTAGAATATCTGGAGATCCATGGATGAGCAACAGAGAAGTGCAGGCTATTATCATATTGCTATAAATGCCTGCTGCAGAGCCAGGGGATGAAACCCATATACTTATGCAAATGCCTCACAGATCACTGTTTTGTGCTGCTTTTGCAGTAATTGCAATTATTATAGGACCATATGAACAGAGATACAAAGTCTGAATTACATTCCATGTAATGATTTTCTGAGTAGTTCAAGGTTTGCATGTAAAAGCTATTCTGAGCTGTTGTTCAAGACTGACAATGAGTATTTAGCTAAATTTAGAAATGTGTTAATTTTTGTTAACGTTAATATTGTATCAGCTGATTGCTCCTTACATTAGCAACGTGTCACAAGTTAAAATTTCAGACGTGAGCTCCATTATCATATGCTGGCAATCTCAGATTAAGCTCCCATCCTACTGGATGCTGTGCAAACCCAGAATCAAAAACGTGGCACATTCTAGCTGGGAGCCAACACTTGAAAACAGGTTGGAGCATTAAAATAAAGCTAGATCCTTATTCAGGGGGACAAAAAGTAAAACTAATGACAGATGATGTCATTGTTGCCTACCCACCTGTGGTGTGACAGGTACTGGACAAGAATGAACAAGACTCAATACCTGTCCCATGAGGTTACACTTGAAATGGAAGGACACAGAACAGTGTCTCATGAAAAACAGGAAAATTACTTGTGTCCCAGCATGGTTTTGTATTTTGGAATAGCTATTCTTTGCAGAAATATTATTATTACATTAAAAACTGTATTATGAAGTTAGCATATTATTTATAAATTATATTGTTTATGTCATGAACTATATCGTGCAGATAATTTTGATAGGATTACAGTAAGTGACAGACAAGTTCATAGGCAGGAGATCTTGGGTAGTACAATAAGAAGTGGAAAGTAAGCAAGCAGTAAGAACAAGATGCATGGCCTCATGCTCACAGTGGGAGTCAATGGGAAGCTAGTGGGTAACCCTGAAAAGTAGGGGAAACGGAAGCTTCTACACAACAAGAACCTGCAAGAATGTGTTGCAATAGAGCAAATATGAGGGCTGAGACAACCTTTTAATCCTATGCATGATCCTGGTGTTTCAAGGGGAAAAATGTCATAGAATATCAAAAATGCTCCAATGAGTATGAGTAGACCCACTCATCTTGGCTTGATACTAGGTTTTCAATTGAGAAAGCAGAGGTAAACTAACTGGGCAGTGGGACTGCTCATAGGTGTCAATGAATTTAGGAGTGTCTTTCAGAGAGGTCTGCAGTGAAATTGAGAGAGGGGACTTATTCTGCCAGAGAGTTTGTGGATTTGTGTCCTCTTGCTCATTTTTTCTATAAACTAAAAGGGAGTCCAAACAACTGTTTTGCTCTACCTCAGCAGCACTGACTTTTTGTCCCATCCTTCTACAGAATGCATAGTTCAGTAGAAGAGTTTTGCTTCTAGTGCCCAGAGTTTATAAGGTGGTGTGGGGTTGCCTCTCTGAAGGCTTTCCATAAGAAAGTGATGCTTTCCATAAGAAAGTGATACTTTCCTTGCCCATTTACTATGAAGAAGACTGTATAGCAAGATCTCCAGAGGTGAACTATGCAATTCTTGGTAAGACCATTTGGAGAAGTACTGTGAGAAGAAATGCAGGATTTTCATCTATACGGCTGTCCACCTGACACTTAATATGCTGTTTGGTGACATAAACAACCACCCTCTTAAATAAAAATTTCACTTTAGAATTAGCTTATGCAGTCTCCTTGAGATAAATTGCATCACAGCACGTAATTTAACATGAGAAAATCAGGAGTAGCAGAAGATCATACAAATCAGGAGGAGTCTTAATAAGGAATATCCTTCTGCACACGCATCTAAACCAATATAAGCATTTTCATCCTGTGTTGATGGAGTTGGACTAGGAGGAGATGGTAGTAGAGAGCAAGGACAGGGTAGAAAAAGAGGTAATGGTTAGCTCTTTCGACACAGAGAATCAACGTAAACCTGACATGAAAAGACACAGCATCTGGAAAGCTGCAGGAGTGTAGATGAGCAGTGTGCAAGCTGGAGAATTCCCTCTATTGCACAAGCTATGCAAATGTAATTGTAGGCTAGAAAGTGCAGTGACTCATAGGTGAAGTGGATGTGAGAATATCTGGGTTAAAGAGAGTTTGTACGGAGAAGACCATGTGTAGGACCTCAGAAGTTCCCAGAGAGGAGGAAGGGAAAGGAGTTAATGAAAACCCATTACCAAGAGTCATCCTGCCACAGACTGTGTTCTTGAAGTGTCAAGGGAGGAGCTCCTGAAGCTGTTTAAACCTGGTGGCATTTCAAAACATTCAGATATCCAGATCAGTCAAAGATTTGGGGCTTGGGATAAGAAGCAGAGAAAAGAAAAGATGAAGCACAAACCTCAATAAACAAGGGTTGGGAACAATTTGGGTTTTGTTAGAAGATGATAGAGATCATTGAACCAAAAATTAGAGGTGTTAACGCAGATTATGAGGGCACAGGTTGGACCCAAAGCAGCACCCCAAGGTGACGCACTCCAGCTACTGTAATGTTATGTGGAAGAAACAAGAGAGTGGCACTGCACGTGGTGTTTCACCTTTTGCAGTCTCACTGCTCAGATGACCCCAATGACATATGCATCAAGATTCACAAGAATAAAACACAGGATTTCCATGTTTCCTCAGCTGGACAGGCAAATGAGAGATGAGGGGTCAACAGATGGCAGTAGAGGTGATTCAAGTCCAAGTTAACTTGAGATCTCCATATTTCTGTAAGGGAGGTGGACCAATGATGCAGCAGGCATCACAAGAATTAAGTGTTGGATGTGTTCAAGTCCAGGTTGGACAGGGCCTTGAACAACATGGTCAAGTGGACAGTGTCCCTGGGGGTTGGAACTAGATGATCTTTAAGGTCCCATCCAACCCAAATCATTCTATGACTCCTTAACTAAGAAATGAGTGCTTTTTAACCAGCAGCCCATTCTTGACAGACCTGTCCTTCATGACAAGGGCTGAAAAAAGCGTATGAGCGAGTGTGAAGGGAAAATGCTGCCTCCTAACCATCTCACTTTTGACTTTCTGCACAACCTGCCATGACTTCCACTGCCACCTCACCCTTCTGAGGCACTTGGTCATCACCCTGCAGTTGCATGTTGTGTCCCCTCTGAGGTCAGGCTGCTTCATTGCTCTGCTGAGTGCCCTGAGATTCCTCATAAAAAAAGGCACTGCCCAAGGTGTGACACATTACTCACATTGTGTCCTGTGTCAGTTGTCACAAGGTATTGCTCTTCTAGTTATACAGAACTTGAGGAGGATCCTCTGAAGGGAAAAATGCTTTCCACTGGTTAGAGCAGTTGGTACCTACAGCTACTTTGGAAACCTTCCCCTCAGACACTGAAGACCATCCAACGTTTTCCAATTAAAAAACCTGCTTGAAATTAGTAGTAAATCAAACCCACTCTTCTTAGGCAAGACATCTTTTGATAACCACGTCGAGTGCGGCAGCAGTAAAGAAAACCAGGACGTGCACCACAGATGGCTGCAGCCAAGGTGGAGATAAAGAATCAGTAGCTGCTAAACACCCATTTTTCTCGAGCTAACAGTATCTGCAATTTGCAAGCCACCAAGAATTAACCGAGAATTTTGGCATCTTGGCTTGCATATTGCAGAGTAGCAAAGTTTGAAACATGTAATTCTCTTTAGTTTCTCTATAGATCAGCTATCAGAAATTACTATGTATAAAGATTTCCCTCTACAGGTGGTTAGAGCTTGTAACAGCCTCTCACTTTCCCGCAGCACTTTAATTAGTGTTTTGCCTCATCATTTATTTTGTTACTATTTTACCTATTTCCCCCCCTCCATTATGGACTTTCAGTCTGTTCCCAGTGGTAGCAAATTCTGTATGCAAGAAATGTCAACTCCCTCCCATCCTCCTTAAGCTTCAACGCTGCTGACTTTGACTCTTTCTGCAATTAAATTTCATTTGCAAGCTCGTTTCCCCAGTGACTTGACGCCTTTCTTCTCCCCCCACCCCAAAATGTGACAAAATGAAAGTTGCAGTCTCCACAAAAAGTGTGTGTGGGTCTTAAACGCATAGCTCCCTGCCTGCAGTTTGAGCTAGCAAACTAGCATGCTTTCCTGCAGGAACATCAAATGCACAGGACACACGACACGACAGCCTAGAGAACTCTTCACAAGGAGGGGGAATGCAACGCCGTCCAGTCTTTTCCAAGGCAGGCAGCCGAACAAATCAGAAAAGTCTACTTTTTGTAAAAGCATCTAACAACTGAAATCAGAAAACTTTGCAAAAAGCAAAAGGAAAACACCTGCATACACACACACGCACGCACGCACACGCACAGAGAAACCTACCTTGCAAAATCTTCTTCACTTATTTTTGTATGCAAAGAAAAAAAAATCAACAAAGCAAAACAATCCCCAAACAAAACAAAAATAAATAACACCCTCCCCTCCAAAACTGCTTTCTCCTCTTCCCCACGCCTTAGCTGGATTTCTAGGGAATTTGGGGACGGGTGGGAAGAGCCGAGGGTGGAGGGGCTATATAAATAAACTAGAGCGTTTCGAGCTGTGTATCGCGAAAGGCTGTGGGTTTCGCGTAATGTGTGCCTGCACTCTTCCAGGAGAAAGGCAAAAA
>WAAE01005784.1:39248-59406 GCA_013400495.1 Nicator chloris
AAAAAAAAAAAAAAAAAGGAGGGGGGAAGAGGGAGACCAAATTAGATTGCAAACCCTAGACCAGCCTCTCTCCCTCTCTTTCCTTTCTCTCTCCCTCTCCCCTCCTTCCCCTTTTCTGATCTAAAAATATCCCCCTTGCTTGAGCTGACTGCGGTATCTTTTGTGTTGCATCTTTCTGTTTTTAGCCTTTGCATGAGCCATTGAAGGGTGGCCCGCAAGAGATCAGAAGCACAAGATATTGATCTATTGATACCCTCTGGGGCCAAGAATTAATTTTAAATGAAAGAGCTGCACCTTGATTTTGGCAGTGGGTGGGTGGGCAGATGACAGGGGTTATTTTAGGATACCATTCACATTCTGTGAAGCCGCAGCTTCCACTTTCTCCCCCTAGATTCATTTTAAAAATATCTTTCCTTCCTCACCCCACCTCTCTCACGTGGACCTGTGGGCAAGCACATGTCACCCCCATTCATACAAACACAATGCAACGGAGCAGCGGTAATTTGCAGAGATGGTACATTCACAAACAGCAACCCAGTCGCTTTAATGCAGGTTGATTTCACAGAAAGGACACCGCAGCCCAGAGGAATTTGATTAGACTGGTGACTTAAATTTGCAAGCTGCTTATTGGGTTCCTTATTGTCTTCATCCTAAGTTAGCAAAACTGATTTAATGTCTCTCTCTCTCCCTTTTTTTTTTAAAAAAGTAGGAGAAAAATTCCGTTTACACGGTAGATCTAAATCTTAGAACCAGTGGTAAAGGACAGTAAAAAACATTGATGGCGATCAGCTTTGGAGTGCTTTGCATCAAGGCACACACCCATGGCCAGATACAGCTATATCTATCCATGACCTACACGATGCAGAGCTGTACATACGTACCAAACAGCAGATCTAATCCTGCAACGTTCACAGTTCAGGAGAGAGAGGATTTTTTCTTTTTTTTTGCATTGGTGAAAATATTCAGAAACAGACGCACAGTGCTAGACAGTAATAATTTGCAAGATCAGGCCATAAATAGGGCTCTAGCCCTGCAAACATTTATTCACGTGCCAAGTGTTAAGACTGTGACTAATCTAATATGAAATCAAGGGGATTACTCATAGTAGTAACATTAAACTCATGCATGTTTGCAGGATCAGGGCCTAAATGATTAATCACCACTGCAGCTAGGCATTTTTGGGTACACCGTTTATTACTTACAATACTTCAGCACTGTACACACTCAGATCCATCCTGGAGAGTGTGCATTGCTCTGCTGTAGGAAAGAATGAGCACCATATTCTGCTGAATGAGGAAGCATGCAACACACCCCAATATTCATATGCTCGATCTGATTTTTGCAATACTGATGAACTTCCCAGAGGCCCTGGCTAAAACCACTTGGGGGAAATCTGGAGTCATTTGAGCAAGAAGTTGCAGATGCGCAGCCTGCCTGAGATGGGCATCTCACATGTCATTTGTGTGCACAGAGGCTCCACTCTTACTTCCGAGGGAGAAATAGAGAAAAACTGAAAGCATGGCCATTGTATGAATCATTCATTCATGCTTTCATTCATCGTTGTATTACTACCGATATTATTATTATTACTCCTACTATTATTATTGTTGTTGTTGTCATCATCATCCTCATCCTCATCATCGTTTCGCAAAAGATGTTTTGGGCCTGTTCAGACTGGTCTGTTCTTTGATATTCATTTCTGTTGGTGCTCAGCACCAGGGATGACACTCTACTGCAAAAGTGATTGACCTTTGACCTGAGGTCCCCACACGAGCTGGTGGCAAACTATAGAGTCAAAGAAAGTGAGTTGCACGTGAGAAGGAAGATGTGCTGAGGCAAGAAGGTTTCTGGGCAGCCTGCTGGGAAAATAACTAAGTGATCCATGTGGATCATGGGGTGCCATGGGCTGTTGGCTAAACCTGAGCAGCACCTGTGCACTGTGCTGGTGATTTCTCTTGACAGCTTTTGGGAACAGAGTGATACACATGCTTCTCATGTTTTACAAGAGCTCCTTTTGTCCAAACCCCACTATCTCTGGTTTAAACCAATGTTTGTGAGTTCTCTAAAATAAACAGTCCACTGTTGTTTTAGAAACATAAGTAGTCAGGAAAAATCAGTAATGACTTACTGAGGGAAGACAGAAGACAGTTAAAAACAACAGGATTAGGTTACCTGGAGCAAGGAAAGTGAATGCAGTCAAAAAAACCCAAGCAATTTGATCATCTACTCCAATAAGTCACTGACAAAAAATCCCTTTAGCACAAACTATTTTGAAGTTTCTAAATTTTTTACATTCTGGGGGTGGTGGACAAAGGGAAGGCTTTGGGGCATGTGCACTGGCTGAAGAGGAGCAGGGTGGGTTGGCTGGATGCAGAAGGAAGAAGGGTCTGGAGGAGAGCACAGGAAGGGGAAGGTAGGATTCTGGAGGCACAAAAGCAATTAGACCGAGGGGGTGAGAAGACAATAGGAAAAAAAGCAAGGGAGTAGAGCTGGGGCCCTAGCTCAGAAGTGTGGTGAAAGGCCTGTGCAGAATGAAGGCCAGGTAGGCTGTTAAGAGGACAAATTAGAAACACCTCCCATTCCCCTCTAAGCACAGTAGACAGGAATTCTGTTAGCCACCAAGCCTGTCTCTGGCCAGAGCCACCTGGTGCTGTGCAGATACTGTTTTCCTTCATGTGGCACTTTTGTTTGACCAAGAATGAGTTTCTGAATTTCCAGAGCTGTCAACCCCCTTCCCAATGCACTGGGAGCAGCCTGGGGCTGGCCCTTGGCCCTCATCCCTTGTGCTGCCACTCTGTGCATGGTATACTCACACCTCAAAGCACTGCCATGCTCTTACTTCCCCATGTACTTGGCTGTATATGTCAAATAACCTCCAAGTGTGATGTGGGAAGCAGAAGGGTAAAGCTGGGATGGACACGTGGGAGGAAACAAGGGAGGAGAGCTGCAAACAGAGCCGCATGGAAAGGAAGGAGAAGGTATCAGAAGGTATGGAGGTACAAAGTGTGGGTGCAATGAAAGAGATTTCAGATGACCTGAAGCACTGTAGAAAGTACAAAGAGCCCAGAGGAATATGGTAGATGAAAGCAGTGAAAAAAAATGGGAGAAGCTGATCAACTTCAGAACCAACACCCATACCTCACAGGGCTTTGGGGCACTTTGTTTCAGGTCACCTGCTTGTCGTATGTGCTCCCTTCACATTTGTCCTCTCCACCTTTCAAAGCGTAGTCAGAGGCCCAGGCTACTCCACAGTCCTTCCCTAGCTCCTCTTTGGAGCTTCTCACTGATACCTGCAAACACAGGAGCGTAAAGAGGAAAGTAGTGTGCAAGACCATGAACGAAATCCTGTGTGGCAACCTGCGCCCTTGACATGGAAAAGGTTACATTTTTCTAGGGGTGTAGAAGTTTGTGTGAACTTAAAAAGAATTGGTATGACTTGGTATCCCAAAACTTTGCTTAGAGGGAATTAAATTTCCTTCATTTCCTTTCAGGAAGTAGAGAAGCAGAGAGTGGGTGAAAGCAAGCAAGGAAACTGAGGAGACCCAGAACTGTGTTGCACACATTGCTGTTTGCAGTGCGACCCCAACTCTGTCTTCTGGGTGCTGTGCTACAGCCCAGCCCTCACCTGCCATTGCATGCACACTGGGAATGAGTATGGAGGACTCCTGGACAGAGTCTAATGTCTCCCTGCTCGTGGAAAACACAAGGCAAAGTCGCAAAAGCAAACAGGTGTGAGCGAGGCTTGGCCTTCCTTCCAGTGCTGAGCCTACACATATCACATACAAAGATGTATTGACTTTTCCCTTTCTGTAGAGATTCCTTCTGTGTAATGGCCTAGCTCTCCTCTCCCCGTGACCAGGAGATCACACCACCAGTTGCAGACAATTCCTGCAGACACACTGGCCAAACCTCTGCTGGTGAACCAAATAACCCACACGCCATCTCTCAACACAGACCTTGCAGTGTATCATGATACCAGCTTTCCCAAGCTACTCTGACAGTCAATCAATACAGCTACAGTCAACACAGTTAATACACTCAGAATAGATGCAGATAAATGCTGGATTTCCAGTTCATTTTCTGTGATTCTAATAATAGCACACCCAAAGAGAGTGTCTCAGGTCTATTTATTAGGCTCCTCAGTTTTTGCCATGCCGTTTCCAGGACCTAATGTTAGCAACTCACAGTTAAGATCATATTGGGAAGGGATATTTCTTTTAGCATTTAATTGTTGACTTCTTAGGCATTGCAGTCCTATGACTATTGGAGTTTTCTAGAAGAGCAGGGAGTTACCACACCACCTGTGCAGCAGCAAATGTTGTAAGCACTAAATAATAGTGAAAGGAGGCAGTTCAGTGCACACAGCGCTGTATGGTTCAGTATAAGAGAGCATGCTGTACACAAGGAGATTGCAGACTAAATGAGAAACTGTACGAAGAAGAAAAATTAGAAGAGAGGAAGAAGGATAGGAAAAGCAAGTTACCAAATTTCTCTGTGGGTAGGACAGATACACCTTGCTGTTTTCAGCTTTTAAATCAAATTGGCATCCTGTATTTAAAGACTATTAAGAATCACTGCAGCAGCTTCAGTCCTGGAAGAAGAACCAGGAGATTTTCAGGCAGGATAAGCTTTGTGGCACATGGCTTTAGGGGTATTAGAGGTCCCAGACTACAGAAAGTACACGAGCAAGTGGCTGTGTCTAGCCTCAAGTCAAAGGAAGATGCCTTTTTTCCCATGTGGAGGAGGGTTACCCTTGGAACTTGATGTCCAAAGGGAAATTTCTGGTCTGCACAAAGTGCAAGGAGTCTGATGGATGGAGGATTTATCCGGAATTTAGCAAAAGCAAAAAGTACTACTGAAGGCCTGACAAACTGGTAACATGGTGAGAAGTGACTGTCCTGCATCTCACCTAACCAACCATGTCCCAAGGGCAAGCTAGGCTTCCCAAAGCTTTGCCATGCCACACCACAAAATGTTGAATGGTGTGGTGTTGCTGTCAGCATTATGAATTAGCTTCTGAAAGGAGAACCTTATGCAGCAGCCTTGGATGTGATGTCCCAGGCTTTAGCATACTTCAGGCTGAGTTTGTTTCTGCTGCTTTCTCCAACAAATGCTATCATATACACATGCCACTGTTTTGTCAGAGCACCTTACACGACAGAAAGCACTTTGCAGGTTTATTTCTACCTCTGCTGCACTGTACTCAAAATTTTCAGACATGGCATTTTGGGAAACTCATTCAAGACTGCTTCAGACTACAGGTAAATCCAGCCTGCTTCCCCTCCTCTTTTTTTTTGTATAAAACCTTGCAGTACCTATGCCTTGCTTGTCCCTGTGCAGAGGCAGAGATGGACACAGAGGGCAACATTACCTTCTGACCTGCATGATGAGGGCATTCCCTGCCTTTTTAAAATGAGATGAAGGGGCTTGAAGATTGAATTATGGAAGTTAAACAATGGTGGCTGTAGGGCTGGTCCTCCCATGCCTGGTTGCTTGAGGAAGCATTCCTTGTGACACACCAGTTTGTCACTACCGAGTAATCCAGTATCTCCCCTCTGCGTGCTGTAGGAACAGCACTGGTACTTCTCCTTACTGCCTGGCCTTCCCCCTCCCCATCAAAGAAAGGAAAGGGAAGCAGAAAATAATCCAGGGAACAGGGGAAGACTCACTGCCTGCAACCCTGCCCCTTATTTCAGTGTGGTCTCTAATGACTGGTGGAAAAGCTGACTTTGGTGACTGTGCTGGCTGGTCACAGCCCATAGTGGGTGAAGGCCTGACAGCATTGCCCAGACACTTGGAGGGGAAGGGTTGCAGAGGAAGGGCATGGACTCACAGGGCATGCAGAATGAGGGTTGCCTCCCCGATCCTGATATCGCTTAGGACCATCCTGATCAATTCTCTTTTGTCAAATTCATCCTTGGCTGAACTCCATACCCTGGAAAGTTATAAACTGACTCCTGACACATCTGGCTCCATTTTGGATTGAGAATATAGGACTCTAAAAAGCCAATAAACCAAATATTTATCAGACAGAAAAGCTTCTGCTCATCTCATATATTCTTTTATCCATTTCATTGGGAAATTTGTTTGAAAGCAACACTTTACAGTGGTCTTTAGTAGCTCCTAGTGCTTTAATTCATCAGAGTGCTCATACACGCCTGAGACCGTAGAAGAGCTGCGCTAAAGCATCCCCAGTGGTCCATGCTTCCTGTTCAGCGCTCAGCCCCTCTCTCTTCCTTCTACACTGGTTGCCCTTTGGTGAAACCCAACACAGTGCTGTAGGGCAGGAAGAGACAGCAAAAGGTGGGCAACTTACCATGGTGAGGGTGGGTTCAGCCACATCAGGCTAGGAGATGGAGATGGATGTCAAGATGTCAAGTTTGCTTAGAAATAAATATTCTGCTTGTAAATATTCTTCTTAGCCATTAGTCTCCTCTACTGTCACCTAGTGAAGGAATTAAAAATGTTTGGCAGCTGAGAGCATTTGCTACAAAACCTTAAAAAAACCAACAAGGCATCCCCAGAGCCAGCTTGAGCCTGTGACTATCACTAAGATCTTCCTCGTTTTTGAGTTGCCACTGTAATTACTTTCAGTGGAATCTGGGAGCAGAATTAGGCTCTCTGACTCTCCCCTCACCAGAGCTCCCTGCTTCAGCAGGAGAGAGGCACAGAGAGGCCCCAGGCGCCCTTTAGGCCCCCACCACTTCTCCCCATCTCTGATTCCCTGCACACAAGCCCCCGAGCCAAAGCTCCCCCGTCACTACCCGTGTGTTCTCCAGCAGCACTAACTTATGCACACACCATTCACCAATTGTTCAGCTTTTTTTGTCAATGAAGGCACATTTTATGAATTAGAAGAGCACATGCCCCCTTGTGGCTTGACTTCGCTCCCTGCTCCACACCGCCAGCCCCCTCCGCACCCCGGCGGGGGGACTCGGGCACGGGGAGGCTTCGCTCGAACCTGCACAGAGGTTAAAAATAGCCCACGGCACCCGAAGAGATGGCCGGGGTGTTTGAAGGATGAGCTGGAACGACAGCATGCAAAGAAACACAGAAAAGAAAAACAATTTTTTAAAGAAAGGAAAAAAAAAAGCAGCAGTAGCTTGAGCAATAGAGGGATATATAATTCTATAGGGTTTTAAGAAGGTTGTAGCTAATTGAACCAAACTGAAAAGTAAGGCAGCTGACACATATGCAAAGTGCAGTCCCCTGCTTATCCATGGAGCAGGTACAGCACAGCAAATGGCTTCTGCCTGACCTATATGGCTCAGACACTCGATAGAGAGTGTGAGTGGAGCTGATTCTTCACAGCCTTTTCTCTCCTCACCCCTTCCAGTCCCTAACACAGGATTTTCTGGGGTCGCCTATGGTAGCAGTTTAATCACAAGAACCGGTTTTACTGAGAACTGAAATGAATCCCATGACCTAATCCACAGAGGGACTCCTGAGACAATCCAGGTACAACACTTTGATTTTGGAAATACAAGATTAAAGACCAGAGGAGAAGAAACTACTAACAGTGCACAACCTACCCAATGAGTGGACCTCATTTACAATCAGGATCACATCCTGCAGTTGTTATTCATGGCAAAACCCAAGGAGAGAGAAGCCAGGACAAACCTCCAAAAGCCAGCGACAACCCTGGCACCACAGCTTGCGGGATTGCTGTCTCTGGGATTGTGTCCTGGGTTAGGAACTAGGAATGCCAGAGATCCAATTCCAGCTATCATATCATTCCTTTCCTAGGCAAGTCTCTGCAAAATGAGGGTTTAGTTCTCTACCTCCTGGGGGCTATGTGGCTGAATTATAGATGGTAGAAGGTGAAAAGCAATAAACAAGAAATCAACCAAATTGCTTGCATGAGGGAAGAACAGGTATTAATACAATTACAAAAAATAAAATCTTTGTTTCTGCAAATGTGGGAAGTATTGCTGTCTCATGGTTACTGGAGACAGGGAGAAGCAGGACTCCTGGACTCCAATGCTGGCATGTGTGAGGCAGCACATTAGGCTCAAACTAAGCACTCAAGGCAATTTGGTCCTTACTTGCAGTTGCACATTCTTTGGTCAAGGATTTCTTTGTTGTTTTGGGGGGAGCATCTAGCACTGTGGTGCCCATGGGTGGTATCGTGAGGAGACAGGATGCTAGACATAAACCACACACTTGTGCATGTGCATATTTGCAACCCTTTTCAGCGTAACTGTCTGTCTACATCATTAAAAACATCTCTGGGTTGGTATCTTAGCTTTATATCTGTACACACAAAGACCTCGATCATGATTAGGGCTTCTGAGAACGGACATAATAAACGTTTCAAAATACAAACAGTAGTGGGTGTTATGAATGACCTTTGTTTTCTCTGCCTTAGACAGAAAGCCTTCTTTTTCAGTAAGCCTTACACAGTCTTATATAGCTTGTGGGATGTTTTAGTTCATGTGACTGTCAGTTTAAAATACTTGCGTGGAATATTTCGCTTGAATGCTTTCCACCTTCTTCTCTCATACTTTGCATGAACCAACACAGGTTTCTTCTCCTGAGTGAGCAGTGTCTCTAATACAAGCAATGGCAGCTAAACCTGAAATCGCTGTGTATTCTCCTTCCTAGATCTTGGTTCAAAATATTCAGTCTAGCAAATAAAGCCCCTTCACACGTGAGGAGAGCTAAGCCAGTAAACTAGATCTCTCTTTCCTCCTCAGAAATGCAGAAGAAAGTAGCTTGCTAACTTATTTTTCTTGGAGCAAGGGGCCAGCTCCTTTGGCCCCCAAAACGAGAAGGGGACTCAACACTTGGTGAAAAAATTGTCACCACCACCTGTTCAGAGGAGCAAATTACCAGGATTGCATCCCAAATTTCTCCAATATCCTTTTCAAAGGTAAAACACACACGATTCTACCCAGGAGAGGGCAAAGATGCTTTTGTCTTACTAGATTTGGAGCTCCTGTTAGAAATGTCTGGAGGGTTAGTCCAGTCAGCGAAGACATCCTAAGGATACAATATAGCCCAAAATATCCTTGGTTCTCCGTGCTACAAAGCCATCAATTCTGCTAAATTCATTGTATCATGCCAAGGAAGCCCCCATCAAACTGAGCAGATTCAACGGGAGCTGGGCGTGATCAGGGCTAACTCCAAAGGGCACTGGGAGCCCCCACCATCACTGGTTGTTTGCTGGGGAGAGATCCAGTCCTGCTGCTGCGGCCACCACCGCTCCCGAGTGCAGTGCAGAGGGTGCTCGTTCTTGCTCACTACATTTGCTCTGGTGTGGTCCAGGGGCTTTGTCCCGTGTTTGGCTCATCTGAGGTGGCTGAGATGAGAGTCCTTGCCTACCCAGCCTGGGGAGGCTCTGAAGAGGAAAATTGCTTTCCCCTGCCCATGTCTCTGGCACACCTGATGGTGCCTGAGAGGGTGAAGCTCTTCAGGTCTTTGCATCGATGCAGCCTTAAACAAGGAGTGGGAGGAAGATGGCTGGTGATGGGCTGCAGAGCTCTTTGTACTGGCGTTATTCCTGCATGATAGAAATTATGAATATAGGTGGTTCATTCCTTTTGGACCCAGCGTTGGAAGAGTGGATGGTGAGAAAGCAGCGCATAAACCAGGCAAAAGTACAGGTACAGAGGATAAAACTGTCCTATCCATTACCCTGGTGTAAACCCCTGTGGGGTCAGAGCAGTCATATTGCCAGAGGTACTTGAGCCTACTGCAGCCACAGCTGTACTTTGTATTGTACCTTCCCTCCTTTTCAGCTCCTTGTGACAGTGGGGATGTGACAGTTTGAGACAAGCAGGGCAGGCAGCCTGCCGTGGGTTGGGAATGGAGGTGGGCAGGGGCACGAAGCGCCGGGGACGGTGGTGGGGAAGTGGGCTGCGGAGCGGAGTTATCCTGCCCCTCAGCCGGGTAACTACATTTACCTTGGGGATGTCCGGGTTTGTAACGGGGTTGTTTGGAGTTATTCGCCCCTCAGCACGCAGGGCTTACGTGCCTGTGTCTAAAAATAGAGCCGAGCTCGGCAGGCCCTCAGCGCCGGGAAGGGAGGCGGAGGCTGAGCTGCCCCAGCGCGGTGGTGCCGCAGGGGCGCGGAGGGGAGCGTGCCGCTGATGTAACCGCGTGTCCCGGCCGCGGCTGGGATGTGCGCTGGCTCCGTGCTGCCTCTCTGTGCGGGGCTCACGTGGAGCCACTCCTGCAAGGTGGTGGTGTGGGGGTGCGTGGGGGCATGAGGGGGAGGGGGGGCTGCCGGCGAGGCCACTCGGGCTCTGCCCCCCCGGAGGGAGCACGGGGCGGGGGTGCGGGTAAGCTCCGCTGAATCCCCTTTAAAAATCTGCACTTCGGTGTCTTACTGGGTTTTATTTCTCTCTCCTGTTCCTCTCTCGCCCTGGAGTTCTGTAGTAGCCCTGAATTAGCATGTCACGTGTATGGCATGTGGAAATGAATCAGGGGCATGTGAGGAGGAGGAGGACGCCTGTGTCTGTGTTTGCATCCAAGGATCTCCTCTCACTCTGTGTTTGCGTAGGTGTCTAGCTCCCTTCTCCCTCCTCCCATCCCTGCCTGCCTCTCTCTCCCTGCCTCCCTCTCATCCCTCCATCTGGCCAGCCCAGCTCTCCCTGCCAGCTCAAGCAATACCTCAAGCAGAAACTGCAGCTTTTTCTCTGCACCCCGTTAGAAAAATAGGGTGGCCCTAGGCTCTGGACACGTACTCAGGGGAGAGCATGCATACACACACATTCCCAAATCAAGCTCTCCTTCCTGCTCTCCACCTTCCCTGGGTTTCTGCTCCTTAGTCAGCACCTCAAGCCCTGCAGACTGCACCAAGGGCAAGCTTATTAATGCTAACAACAACAGAATACAGCCGCAAACCGAGCCCCAGAGCTGCCTCTGTCGGTGGGTACATCACCTTCACCCCCTTTTAGGGAACTGCCACCAGCACACGTCTGCATATAAATCCAGGCATGAATCAAATCCACCCACAATCAGGGAAGAGAAAATTTCCCCAGTGGGGCACGGGAAGCAGGCAGGATCCCTGGGGAGAGGGGCCAGACATGGCAGGGGGAGCAAAGGCTCAGTGACAGCTGCAGGAGCTGGGGAGGAGGCACCAAGACCCTCTTGGAGGGTGCCACACACATGCCCTGGTTCTGCCTGTCTGCTCCAGCCAAGGTCAGAGCGTGGCACCCCCAAAAAGGGATGATGCCAGGGAAGGGTTGGGGAGCATACTCTGCACTCAGTCCCCTGGGTCAACAGGCCACATAAGCCCTGAGTTCCCAGTCCCATTTATGACTCTCGCTGAACTTGCTGCCCCCTCCCCTTGGGACAAACTCCTCTTTTTTTAGATTCTCCTGCTGTACTGAGTGAGATGAGACGTTTCTGCATCCCTCCAAAAAGGCAGGTCTCACTCTGACCAGCTCCCAAATACTCCACCAGGCAAAGGTTGCCTCAAGATGATTTCATTCAGAGCCCCCATCTAACCAGGGAACAGCTACCTGACATCTCCCTCTTGAAATCTCTTCCAAAACAGCTTCTGTCCTCTGTCAAGCACCGGAGACAGCTCTCCTGGTCTACCTGCCCCCAGCTCCTCTCCACCTTGCAAGCCATGGTCCCCCACTCTGCACTCCTCCTCTGCACTGCTCCCTGTCCCTCGTTGCCTTCCAGGCTTTCCCCTGCCCTCCTCTCCTTGCCCGGGGCGCTGTACCCTGCCCTGCCCCGTGGACTGCCCTGTCCCGTCCCTCCCGGGGGGTTGCTGCTGCTGCTGCTGCTGGCAAGGTGCAGCCTAGTGTGGCGAGAGGCTATAAATAGCAACGTAAGCTCCACTCTCACTGACACCGTTTGGACAGAGGATGGAAAAATAAACAAAGGAAACTCCAGGCTCCAAGCAGCAGCTACATTCCTCATGCTAAATAATGTCAGATTTTCCTCCAAGGTGTGTGGGTAATATACAGATCGGCACTGGGGGGTGGGGAGGGGGGAGCAGGAATCAAAACAAATTATACACACCCAGTGCATGTCAATATTTTGGTCCCTCTCATTCTGCCCTGTAGTAGTTAAACACGCACAGATTGCCTATATTTAGAAAAGGGTATATTTTTAAATACTCTGAGATGGAGATTGTTTCCATTAATAATGATGGAGCACATTGGAGGAGGCAGACCTGGCGAGGAGCTGTCGAATGTTGCTTTAGTGACATATAGAGGCCTGAGAGATAAAGGACAGGGCAGAAGCAGAACAAATATTTTGAAATCAGGCAGTGATTACCCTGAAGTTTGCAGTTGTGTTGCTATTTTTACACAGGGGGCTGTTTGCACTGGGAAATTGTTCACAGTTCCCCGGTGCAGAGACTCAGACGGTGGAAGAGGAATTATATTATCAGGGGTTTAGTTTATTTTGTGGGGTTTTTCCTTTCTTCCTTTTTTTTTTTTTTTAATTGAGGACAGAACATAAACTGCAGCAGAAAGGTTCAGCTCAGAATGGATGAAAGAAGGGATGTACACAGACAAAAAAGTAGCATTTACTGCCCAATTTTAGGATGCTAACTCAGCCTTGCTTAGGAAGGGCAATGACTGCATTTTAACAAAATCCTTTTTTTTTTTCCCTCCATCCTGTCATTCTCAAAATAGCCTCTCCCAATCTCAGTATTCCTACAAGGATATGTGAATAGTGAATTTTCATTTATGTTATGGAAGGAAGTAAACAACCAAATAAGATCTGCACCATAACATGTGAGGAGCTAGACATGCTGGGTATTAAGAGGCTGGCCAAGGAGATCAGTATGTGAAAAGAGAAAGAAAAGAAAAAGAAAATAATAAAGACAAAATTAAAAAACCCTTTGCACTTTATAAACAGCTGGATAAACAGAAGTTGAGTGACTTACCCAAGACTGTAGTCTGTGGCATTGCTGGGACACAAAGCCATTTCTTCTGTCTTGGGGCAACACCCTTCATATGATCAAGAAGATGCTTCCATTTGTTTCTCCTAGATGTTTCTGCTTAGCTACTTCACAGGCAGGAGGGTTTACAAAAGCAGAAATCCCAATAATCTTCCTACTACTCTCTCATGGAGGGACATGTGCTAGTCAGAGCTGCCCTCCCTGCCTGGTGTCCTGCGTGGTGGGGGGAGGCAGCCCCAGCAGCCTCCAAGGCCCTTCCATGTTGCAGTCACTCCTGTGCTCAGTCTGGCTGTGGCTGTGGCGAGTGGGCACCTGGGGCTTGGGGTGGCAGCTTCCTGTGGTCACGGTGCTACTGCTCAGCCCCGGTGCTGGTAGGGCTGCCCAGGGGGGCGGCCCTGCTCCTGTCCCCTGCTGAGTCAGCCCTAGCCCAAAGCTTCCTCACTCCTGGAGAGGAGAGGCCAGAGGAGGCTCCAGCATAGCTCTTCAGATACCGAGCTTTAGCTCTTCTCCCAGAGGGTTGTCCTGGTGACACTGGGGAAATCCACTCCTGAAGGGCCATAGCCTGTCTCCTATCTCCACCTCCTGGTCAGGGCTCAGCCCCTCTCCCCAGCCATGCCACATGGGGAAGGTCATCTTCCTCTGTAGCTTCCTAGGACAGAGCTGGTCTTCACCAGCTATGGCAGTTACCTAATTTATCAGATCTGCACATGCAAATAAACTTCCAGTGTCCTGGGAAAATCCATTCATACACCAAATTTCCCCCAAACTTGCATTCAGAGAGAACAGATGTGACCTGACAGGTAGGAAAGCACTGGGACCAGATGTTCCTCAGGCTTTCTCTTTCTTCTGTCATGGCGTGACCTGGGTAAGCCATGCTCCCTTACCCTGCAGCACAGAGCAGGAGTAGCTGGGGTAGTTACAGGGTGAGATTAATCAGTGACTTGTAAATGTTTCTAAACTTAAAAAAAAAATGAAAGTTAGGTGATGGAAGATACTGAAAAGTTTGGGAATGTGGCAGAGCTCCCACCCAGAGTCTTTTTTAACCTGCCCTGCACACACACACGCCACACTGCTGTGAAAGGACAAAACCCCTCTGCAACTGGTCTTCCCCAACATCAGGGTGAACCTCAAGCTGTCAGATGGCTTAAGAGGATCACGGTGGTTTTTTGGCTTTGTTATTTTTTATCTTGGAGTGCTCAGCCCACATATTTGAGCTTTTCTCTTACAACTTTCTTACAAACAGATACAGTGAAAGGCAACAAACTGAGCTGCCTCCTTTCTCCAGAGGGAGAGGGGTGGATAGAGGTGGGCATTTCAGGCTAAGCCTACTACACTTGCTGAAAAAACTTCCCTTGAAATATACGTATGGCGTTCAAATCTATCTTCAGCTAAACCTTTGAATGAAAAATAAGTCGACAGCCTCATTCCGCCCATCTGATGCACAGGCGGCACACCCCACACACAGGAGCTTGGGATTTGGGGGAGAAGCAGTGGAGGGATTCCCATTAAGGAAACCCCACTCACTGTCTGCTCTGGTAAGATGCGGGGGAGGGCTCCTCTCCTTCTCAGCGCTACGAACATGAGATCTGTTGCCTCATGGTTGCGTAACGCCCTCACTCATTTGGGAATTCATGTGTCATTCCCATTCAGAGCCTGTAAGAAGAAACCCCTTCTTTTAGGGATTAGGGGCTAAGGACTGCTGCTGAGCAATGTCACCGGGCTTGTGTTCCCAATGGTTTGTCTTGTACCTCATGGAAACTCTTCCCTCTTCCAGGTTTCCTCTCCAAGGGAAATAGCTGCTTCACCTGGGGCTGGAGGTGGGAGTGAGTTAGCATAACTACGTGTGCTGTGTGACTCCCTCGGGGAGCTGGGGGCCACAACATGGGAACTGAATGGATTTGACTTTTTAGCACAACGCGGCTGCAGTGTCAGCACGCTGGTAAAGAGTGACGTAGCACAGCCGACCAGCCATTTCTGGAAAACTCATCTTGCCCTTACAATCTCCCTCTAGTCTGCTCCTTGGCAACAGAGGATGAGATGGACCCCAGTTTTAAACTATGGCACGTTACCAACTTCTGCAGTTGTGCTATAGCGGTGTCCACACTATCACAGGTTTGGAAGTACCCTAATTTACTACAAGCTCCCTTCCCAAACCAAAATAGGCTCTTGCCTTCTCTTTATGTTTTGGTTGTGATGGCTCATCAAGCTAATGGTGGCACAGACTGCTCTCAGGGGGTTGTCACAGAGCGGCAGAGCTGGAGGGCACCTGGCTTGCTTTATCTAATCTATCCATCTAGCTGGAGCAGAGTCACCCGTAACCAATGTCATTCCTGACAGATGCCAGTTCAACCTTTTCAAAGGCTTTGCCAATATCCTTTACACACAACCTCCTTTCCACAGAGCATCTCTCTGTGCTGCAGAGAGCAAGTGCAATGGTTCAGCACTGGCCACACTCACACCTCCGAATGGAGAACCTGGATGGTCCATGGTAACATCACATAAAGTGGACTGGACTTTTAAACCTGGCAGGCGGCAACCAGCTTCCATGTTAGCCCAGAAACATTCAGCAAGCATAGGCTGAACCTGCACTGCAGAGCTGTGAGTCTTGTGGACAATATAACTATGAGAGTGGAGATATCATACCTTCTACTCCTTCTTTTGGAGACTCTTGGAAACATGAAAATGAAGTGGGGGTATAAAAAGAAATACAGCTATGGAAGACAGCCCCGAGGAAGACTTGCAAGGAGGCTGAGGTATAGGACGACTCTTAGCTGAGCCCCAGGACTAGGATTTCTACTGGCCTTGATGACAGTAAGCCTCTAGCTGACAATGCAGGCTGCTGTTATGCTCTGATATAGCTACAGGGACAGTGGCACCATGCCAGCTGGGTGTTTTATTCATATTTTGCTACTCTTATAAAGATAGGCCCAAGTGACTCATATGTCACTGACCATATACTACACATTTAAGGTCATTGTCATGGATTTGGTTTCTGGGGGTAAGGTTGTGGTTGTTTTCTTTCTTTCTTTCTTTCTTTTTAAGATATTAATTCTTTTCCCTCTGCTCTCCTCAATTTAATTAAGGCCATGTAATCAGGAGATCTGTAAGGCTCTAGAATGAGGTCTCTGGCTATCAAGTTCCCATGTGCACAATTAGCAAATGGAGACAAGAAGAGCAGCACTGGAAGAAAGGGATTTTAACTTAAGATGCTTAAGAGGATCTGTGATCCTGTTGTCTCATCACTGACAGGAGGGCCACGGGTGAGGAAGGTTTTAGGTTTCAAGCCAAGATTCAGGACACTTAAACCAGTATGAAAACCAGACTTTGTTGGACTTTCTAGAGATAGACATTAGGAGGAATTCTTAGGACATAGGAATTAGGAGCACTAAATGGATTTTTAGCCACCCCCTGTAGCGTTCAAGAAACATTGAAAAACACTGATGTCTGCTTGATCTTAACGGAGTTGTTCTTATTTCCTCTGAAATGTCAATGAATGCCAGCTTCTGAGCAACACTAACTTGCTGAAATTATTTTTTTCACATTCTGATTATCAGTGAATGCTTTCTCCCTCTTTTCTTACTCATCTCATGCCATAATACCCTCAGAGACATCTCACTTCAACTTTGCACTTGCTCCTAGACAGATTCTTGCAGAGGGCAAAGGCCTTCAACACAGTCAAGTGGAAGACAAGAAGCTTGGAAAAGTTTAGTTTGGCACCTATGGTGCTTCCCCCAGGACTTCTATACTGCACTGATGTGGGGAGAGCACAAGCACATGAAACACAGGGTACACTGATTAGCAACATCATCCAGAGACTTGCTGGCATGCTTTTGAGTTCAGTATTGGTCCACCATACTTTCCACGTCACATATGAAAAGTTATGTCTCATATCACAGTCCTGCAATGCTAAGTAGACATCCTCAACATAGTTTTATCTTATTTTAGGATTAACTCAAAGCGTAGATTCAGAATGGTACCATCCCAGGATTAGGAAAAGTAGATGTGGTGTTTAGGGAAAAGATTTCAATTAAATGATTGGATAGAGCTTGTGAACATTTTCCATTTCTAGAACAGATGTGCAGACATGAGGAATTCCCTGCTATAAATCCCGTCTTCCCAAAAAGCCATTTCCCGCTTTCTTCTGAGGGAGATTTTTTTTTTCTCAAAGTGCAGTAGAGTGTAAGCTAGCAAATATTTTACACTTGGCTTTCTCGGAGAAAACACCATACCTGTTATGACATACCTGTCTCCAAGGATCTTGGCTCTGTCACAGGATTTTCACTGCCGTCTCAGATGCTATGGAGCCTCTTGCTCCTGTCCTGTACCACAGTAATGGGTAAGAGAAAGACAATCTCTACACCTCTCCCATACAGGCACCCCAAGATGCTGGTTGTGTCCAGTCAGACCTGAAAGTAAAAAAAAAGAGAGAACTCAACATTTGCAGACCATGGTGAGAAGGACAAGCATATTTAGGCAATGCTATGCTTTAATTGTCATGGCTATGGAAAAATTCTTCTACGCTGGTTCTTGCTGCAGAAACAACTGAGACCTTCTGTGGGCTGTATCCCTGCACAGGTGGTGTCATGGTGAGATTTTGCCCACAGATGCAGGGAAAAAAACACTGGAATAATAGCATGTGGTATGTTGGGAAAAACATCAGACTTTCTCACTGTGCTTAAATGTGGGATAGATGCAGCACCCAAAGCAAGTGGTTTCTGTGCAACTCCCTCCTCAGTGATGACACTCCATTATAGAAATGAAGGATAACACAAACAGCCAAAAGCATGAATGGTTCACCTTTCTAAATGGCAATCTCCTCAAAAGGCAAGTGCGGGTCTGGAGGCTTGCAGCCTACATGTCCCTCCACTCTGATATGGTACCAAAGATGATAAGAAGATGGAGGATGCTGTTGCACATTTGATACTGCAGTGGTTTAGCACTGCAGGTTTGGGAAAAGGAGGGAACCTAGCTTGAAGGTTAAAGTCAAAACTGAGAATCCCACCTCCTAATTTGTGTTCTAGGAATTGTCTGTTAGGTGGCTTTACACTCACAATTGTGGCTCACTGCCCCTCTTTTTATAATCAGGTTAGTGACACCAGCTGTCTCCTGGGGGTACCTGAGACTGAGTGAAGCAGTGGCTGCAAAGGGCTTTAGGAACCTAAGTCAAGGGAGTGAGGGTAAGAAAATATTAACTGGCTGGTAGTAGGCATGCAATAGATGCCCTTCTGCATATTGACTACAGGAAAGCAAAGGGGAAAATGACTCTAAGAGTTTCTCCTTGTCGTTTTCCTTTAGACTTCTGCTGCCTGATTCTTGTTCCTGCTTCACAGGGAAATTTTTTTTTTTGATCTGTCATATAGGCAGAAAACTCCTGGACCAGGCTTTGTGAGGGTTGTTTGGGTGGGGACAACTGCAGATAGGTACTAAGCCTGTACATTTTAATCTCCCTATCTGGCTAGATTGAACACATTTATAGCACACAAAATGTGCTGCAAAATAGAAGCTAGAAGGCTGGCTTTCTTGGGCAGGAGAGAGTTAATCCCTATGGGGTGCTCATGTACGTCAGAGCAGGTTCCTGTCTGTGCAGTGCTCAGCTAGGATTGAGAGCTTTTGTTCCTTGTTGTTTTTCATGATTTCTTTGCATTTAATAGTGTTTGGATTTTTTTTTTTTTTTTAAATACATTTTAAAGAGCATTTCAAGCTGGAAAATGAGAGGCTGTCTGAGAATCCTGTAGACTGCAATCCCCTATGTATCCTAAGATATTAAAGAACATCACAGACACAGGCAGGAACAGTCCCCACCATGGCTGTGGCTTCTGTACTTCAGCCTCTAGTGCCTGTGCCACACCCTGCGTGGGCAAGTTCCCAGTTCATCTCTCATCACCTGCCGGGGGGCTGTGCAGGGACTAACAAATGGTGGTGGGAGTTGGGGTGGTGATTCTTGTACCACTTCTCCAGTTCTGCCCCTCTAGGTCTCCAAAAGACAGCTATTACCTGTCCCAGCAGGATTGGTGACCATCAGGTGAGAAGACCTGATGTTATGCTCCCAGGTTCCAAGTAAAGTCCAGCTCGAAGCATGACTCTCCTGTTCGATTTTTGACTGAATTTAAAACAGTTTGGAAGAAAGTTGTGTCATTCTCCGAGCATGAATCCAGCCCGAAAGGTTTGAAACTGACAGAGCCTGAGGTGCTTTGTGTTCTGAATTACAGACATTTCAGGGCAGATGCAGTGCTGGATAATGTCTCTGCTCGCTCCAGAGGCAGAAAAGGTGAGCAGGGAACTCCCTGCCAACGGGCTGTCCCCAGGGCTCTGGAGAGACAGGCTGCTGTGAGAAGCTGGAGGGCACGCAGAGGTGAGGCACTGAGCTGGTAAAAAAAGCTGGGGAGGGTCATCTGGAAAGCAGCGATCGTGAGCTTCGTGAAATAGATTAAGATTAGCCCAGCAGTGACTGAAGTTTTGGCCAAAACAACAACCCACGGTGAAAGGCGAGGGAATCGCACACCGCAGCCCGAAGGGCGGATCGGCGTGAGGCTGCACAAAGGAGCATTCCATGGGCTGGGAGGTCGCCCGGAGAAATCTTCCATGAGCAAACACCCCCCCTTGCAGAATCTAGAGCTGAAGTGGGTAAACCCCTCAGAAGTGCAGTGCTGGACTCCACCTGCCCCGGAGGGGATCGCCGGTAACACCGCGCCGCCTCCTCCTTTCCAGCCCCGGCACCGCATCCCCCGAGTTTCAGACCGTGTGGGCGGGAGGGAAGATTCCCCCCAGCCGCCGGGGCGCTGCGGTACCCGCGGGGAAGCCGGGCCTCCCTCGGGGCCGTTCGCCGGGCGGGCAGGCGGGGACCGGGTGGAGGTTTCCCCGCAGCCAGGGCTGTCCTGGAGCCGGGGGTTCCAGCCGGGCTGCGGGGCGAGGTGCGGGCGGCGCCAAGCAGGCAGCCTCAGGAACACCCCCGCAAAACCTGGCGCTCCTACGGAGCTACCGTGAGGGCTTCTGTCCCCAAAAACCCAGAACACATCATCCCCCTGCCCCCCCCATCCGCCCCGCAAGGGGTGAACCCGGGCCGAGGCGGGAACCCCGCGGCCGCACCTCGGGCACGGAGGGGAGCGGGGCCGGCGCTCCCCGGCCGCCCGGCGCCGCTCTCCGAGGGCAGCGCCCTCTCGGCTGCGGTGTGCGCCGGGGAGCAGCCGGGTGTCCGTGAGGCCGAGCCCACCGGGCTGGGACCGAGCCCACCGGGCTGGGCCGCGCTCCGTGCGGGGGCAGAGCGCGGCGGGGAGCCCCGACGGGAGCCCC
>WAAE01005784.1:60217-83777 GCA_013400495.1 Nicator chloris
CGGCTGCCACCTGCCGGCCGAGCGGGGAGAGGCGCCGCCCGCCGCCCCGGCCTGCCCCGGGCTCCCCCCTCGCCGCCGGGGCCGCCGAGCTGCGGCGGGAGCGGCTTTTGTCCCTGGCGGCGAAAGGGCCGGATCCCCCCCTCCCTGGACGGGAACGGACAGGGACATCTGCGGCACGGACATCCCCTTCCCCTTCCAGCATGAAAAACTCCTGCCCAGGGTGTTCGTGCAGCCCGAAGCTGGGGGTCCTGGGGAATCAGCGTCCTGGCGCGTTCGTCAGTGTCCATCGCCAGCACACGTCTCACTGGCAAAGCCTGGCCGGGAGAGGAACACAGGGGACAGACAGAGGGCTGCCGTGAATCAGCAGTGAGCAGCTCAATACGAGGAACCCTTTGGAGGACAGGGAGGGTGCTGGGGGTGTACCTAGGAGGATCCAGCCCTGCAGGTGTGTAGGCACAAAACACAGGGCCAAAGCGGGCATACAGAGAAAGGCAGAGTAAAAACTGGGCCTGCAAAAGTGATTCTGTCAATGGAGACCAAGACAGCTGTGGCAGAGGAGGAGAACAGGTAGCACGACTACAGCTCAACAAACCTGGTGTGCCCAGAGTGGCAAAGAGCTGCAAGACCCTCACATCACACTGACTCGCCCCGGGAGGGTGCTGGGACAGTCTGTGGGATGGGATAGGAGAGGTGTGCTGGGATAGGACAACCTTACCTGCTCCTAGTAGGATAGACCATCCATCCAAGTCCAAATACGTCCAGACAGGAGGCAATACTAATTTTGTCCTTGGCCACTTCTCATCTTTGCTTCAGCTGCCCATTCATTAACTTGGAGGTAGAGAGAATAAGGCATGACATTGCTGGAGTGCTTCAGTATCAGTAACAGCACTTTTCCCGGCATGGAGACAGATAGAAGCACGGCAAGGGGGAGGGAGGTGGTGGGCATTGTCTCACAGCCACTGCTCACACCACTACCTGCTCCTCAGCCCCTGTGACGCAACCTCCAGGTGGGGAACCGAAACACAGCTGGATGGGGCTGCGAAAGGGAGCAGACAGTGAGGCTGGCTCTCAGCCCCCAGGTGCTCTTCCCTCTTCTTCCTCCCACTCCTCCCACTTTCCTCCAGCTGCTGGTGCTGCTCTTTCCTCCCACACAGCAGCTCTAAGAGGCTGGAGGAGACAGTAAGGAACAGGGGAAGCACTTACAAGCTGACAGATGCCACTGCCTGGTTTCTTTCCAGAGCCCCATCTTCCTTCGACCTTCACAGTGTCCTGCATTTGCTCCAAGTTGGCAGCAGCACTCACAGAGGCAGCCGAGCTGCGTGGTGTGGATGAAGTGGGGCACAGAGAAATGTGGGTGCCTGGGAACTAAAGCTGGTTACTGAAGCCCTGGGAAGAAGTCACTTTGCTGCAAGTGAGGGAGGATTAATATAAAGAAAAAAAAGTAAAGCTCATGGGTTCTCCCCCCACAAACCAAGCCATGCCATCTGGGATCCATTTTGCTGGAGATCTCGTGAGTAGTGTGCACGCAAGGCTCTGAGATGGTAATCAAGGGTTGGTGGTGACACTTTGAAGTGAAAGAGTCACAGGGATGAATTAATTTCCATTTTATCTGCTGTGACCTTGCTGTTCATTCTAGTAATACCAACTTTTAAATGAATATTGTGAATTCATTCACACTTCGCATTCCCCTCTCAAACTTCCTAGAGTCATGCTGACAATATTAGAAAGTCTTGTTCTTCTTTTTCACCTGCTTGAAGGTTTGTGTGCTGAACAAAGAAATCACAGTAACCTGATATGCTAGGACGTGCTATCCAGACTGAAAGAACTACAACTGCCATGCAGTCAGTCAAAAAGATAAAAGAAAAGCTCAGAGCTAAGCCAATAAATAAAAAGATGGAAAGAAAATAAAATCCCTGCCCCTGGATTCACAGAGGTAATGGAATGGATAGGCTCTACTCCTCTGCCCAGCACTGAGGAAGGTTGAAACTACAAGCAAATAGAAGGGATTTGTCTTGGCCTCTCTTCTGAAGAGTTTCTAAAGGAACTCCCACCCATTTGGGATTGTTTTCCTTATTTTTGTCTCTTGCCTGTCCTCCAACTGAAGAAAGCGAGCCTTGCCTACACTAAAATACACGAAATTGTTTGTTCTACTGGTCAAAATGTCTTTGAAACATTTTAGGAGAAAGTGTTTCATAAGAAACACTCTAGGCTTCTAAAGGCACAAAATATCCTGTTTATGAAAAGGGACAGAGGGTTCTTTGTCAGGGTACCAGAAGCAGTGCTGCACTGATCTGATCTGCTCCTGAGGAAATGCTGTCACTTGGGTTGCAGCCACCCAATTTTCTAAGAGCTTTTAGTGATGCTCTTGCTAAGGTTGGTTATTTTATGCAGGTGTAGAGGGGGTGTTGCTATAGATATTCCAAGGAAGGCCCATGTAAACCCACAGTGACAAGGATAAGAATTCTTATAGAGCTCTTGCAACCTGATGTGCTGACTAAGCTGCTCCAAATAATTAATATTGCCCTATGATGACAGGAATTAATTATGTAGGGTTTGGAAGACTATTCAATTCACCTCTCTCAGATCACTGAAAAAGACTGTAAGGCACTACTGTAATCAAGAGATAACACACAGATTAAATAGGTTTTAGACCCAATCCTCATTATGGCAGTCTAATGGTTAATAGAACTTGTTCAGTGACTGAGGTAGGGTACTTTTTGTTGTGCAAGTGTGTGCATCCAGCCATGCTTAGGGACATACACACCCTGCCAACGTGCCATCCACTTGCACAGAAAACTGCCCACAGGTAGACAGGTCCCTGGTCACACAAGACTCAGAACTCACTATTTGCAGGTCCCCAAGAAAGAGGGCCAGAATGAGGGGGCCAGAAGATGCCTCTGTGTGTGTGAGGTGTAGATTTGCCACCCTGGTGTTAACACCTCAGTTACTGGAATCACATCCTGATCTTTCTTTTCCAGAGGTAACTTCAGTCTAAGCTGAGAAGGCAGGAAAAAGTAGATTATGGATGCTGTACAGTCTTCTTATAAAAATTTTAAAATTACTTTTTAGCAAGTATCCTACGCTCCCAAAAGAAGTCAGTAGGCAAAAAGCCAAGCTGAGTCTGGTCAGGCCTCAGTTTAGTCAGGGAGGCATGTCTTAGATAAGCATGTCACAGAAAAGGTGAGGGAGAAAAGCTGTTAATGATCTTTTTAACACAAGAAGTAGCAGGCTCAAAAAGAACAGATACTTCTTCACTGGAAACTGACCTCTGAAACTCCTGGCTGTAGGTGACCATGGGAGCCTCCATTCCAGTGCTCACAGGACGTTTCTACACTTACACTTGTCCCTGGGCCAGGGAGGCTGAGCAGCTGTGGCCCTCCAAACTGCATGGACATACTGACCATGCAGGAATGCATGTCAATGCCAGGTGCCCCACTGTCTGCAATGGCTTTGCAGCACGGGCTCACGGCTTCCCAGATGTCCTTCTCCTTGTTTTCTGATTTCTCCAGACATCCAGAGGGAACCATCCACTCAGGCCACTTCTTTGTCCTTTTCACCTTGTCCAGTTCTGCCACCAGAACGTGTCTGATGCTACAAAAACCAGGACCCTTGTTTTCCTTGCTTCTTCTACGTGGAGCTTCCTCTCCCTTCTTCAAGACTCTCACCACTAAATCCTGGTTTCTTTTCTGTTTTCACAGAGAACACATTTTCCTACATTAGCTTCTAGCATAGTAGTGCTAGGCTTCTCCATCCATTTAGTTTGTTTGGATTGCATCTGCCCACAACTTTGTGTCTCTTACAACTTTTACATATCAATTCTTCGCTCCTCAGTATATGGATCACAAGACAGGGTACAGCAAAATGCACTCCTAAGACATAGTGGTAACTCATGCTATCATACTGTAATCTGTAACAGCTGCAGCTCTGGGAAACAATTTCTTAAAAAAAAAAACCAACAAAACCCAACAGTAGAATTAGCCTATTAGAGAGAGAGGACATGATTGGAATTAGATCAACAAGCAGAAGAGGCAAGAATTTTCCATTGGATTGTAGTAGAATGATGATCATGGATTTGTCAGAGTATTATTCTCAGAGAGGTGTGAAACCAACAGTGGTGTCAACATGGAAGGACTCTGGTCAGAAGGTTTGACTCAACAGCTGTCTGATCCCTGGCTAAGGCACCAGTAACCTTCTGTCCCCAAAAACCCAGAACACACAGAAATTCTTCTGTGGACCAATGTCTGGGGCTGTATACCCTTCAGAGCAGAGACTGGCTCTTCTGTGAAGTACCTGGCACACCATAGGCACAAAAAACATGCACAGCAATACTCTGTTAGACTAGTAGTAACCTGATTCTGAAGGACTGAAAGTGGAAGGAGAAGCCTGAAACCAGATTAAAGAAAAAACCTCAACAAATAAAAACACCTGCATTAAGAAAATACCCCTAGATTATCAATATCACAAAGCTAACTCCTGCTCACCTGTATCCGAAACCATTCCTTCTGTGGCAATGCCATTGCATCTTCCCTGGAATTACTGAACTTGAATACTATTATTTTTGCTCTGGAATGCAGAAGTCGATCATTAGGTTTAAAAGTTTAAAAAACCCCAGCTACTTGCAAAAATTTGAGGGAGTGCTTTTTTAAGCAGTCAGCCTTATCAAAACACTGCTCCTAATCAATCCTGAGCTTTTCAACACCTAAAAATGAAAAAAGCTCAAAGTACAAGAACCCTCTCCCTTAATTCAGATTGTCACTTTCTTAACTTTGTGTGGAATATAGGTTGTATTACTCTTGTGCAGATTCCCTAAAAATGGTAGTGCAAACAAATTGCCTTTAAACTCACTGCCTGTCCCTTTGTGGTAGTCATTTGCACAACTTTCTGTTGGCTCTCACAGATGACCAGCCATTGGACTTCAGCAAGACGACCACAAATTGATAGGAAAGCTTCACAAGCCTCACCGTAGAGAGACCCAAGTTGTTTTGTTTGAATAAATACTGGCACACTTGAGTACATTCAGCAAATCAAGAGTAAACTCAAAACCCCCAATCCCACAAGTGACAAAGCCTTCTCTGGGGGAATGTTTAAGAGAGTCTCATTGACTCAAACATGGCCAGCTGGTCCTCTAAGAACCAAGACAACCTACAGCACTTCAGAAGCACACATCTAGAGTAATGCTTGAGATGGGAGGATCACCTGAACCTGCCACACAACATCCAATAGCTCTGGAGAAGAAGAGCTTGTGTTTTTCTGAATTCCAAAGCAAGTTCTTCTAAAGCATTTTCGCTCTTTCAGTGCTGATACAGACTATTAAACTTGGCCTATTTCCTGTTTCACATGTTGTTTTTAATTTGGCTTGCTACTATTTGTAATCTCTGACATTACAACTGTTTCTCATATGAATTCATAAACAGCAATAATTCCAGTTCCAACCACCCCCTCATATGTTCCAAAAAGACATCAGACAATGTGGGGGAGGGAGAGGTACAGCAAGGAGGGGAAACATGTTGCCTAAAGTCAGACAGGAGGACAGCAACAAGGGTAGGAACATTACTGACCTGGGTGCAAATCGGGGCGTTCCTAAATTGGTACCCAGAAAAGTTAATGGCAGCTACTACAAATCGTAGGAAGCAAAAGCACCACAGTACTGCAACAGAACTAATTAGCATCTTCAGCTACACCATACCATACCATTCTTGGGGAGAGGTTGTGGGTTTGTTGTTTGTTTTTCATCTTTTTCCTGTGAGAGGGGAAGAGGGAGGGTTATAGAGTGGGGAAAGAAGGTTGTGAGCTGCATCAGAAAACTTTTCTGATGGTCATTTTCTATCATAGGTGATGCAAGGCATCCACAGGTGATCTCAGTCTCCACTGCATTTTTAAAACCTCGTTTGAGTATGATCCTATGGTCACACCGGATGCCAATGTGGTATTTCAGGGTTTCTTTTTTTTTGTATGGCATCAGTGCTGTCCTGACCAGTACAACTAAGGTATTAACACTGAATCAAATCCAACCACTTTGTAGACAGAAGTGTCTGATTCTTTTCCTGTACCATTTTCCCCCAAACCCCCCTGAATGTCAGGAGCTTTAGAGGCTATCTGTGAGGATGCTGAGGATTTTAAGGATGCTATCTGTGAACAAATGGAGACTTTTCTTCCCATTTGTACTTAATTTCTGGATATGCTCTGGAAACAACTGAGCAAGTCCCCTTTTTTTTTTGGAGAAGAGAGGATCTTGCCATTTACCTATGGTTATGCCATCCCTCAATCAGACTACTTCGGTGATATGTTAAACTGAGCCAGCCAATGTGAAGAGTTACCAAGCCTCATTATTAGGAGCCATATTGAAGTTCAGTCTGTCAGAGGTATCTCAACAGTCAATGGAAAGGAACAGGCAGTTTGAACAGGCCATTTGTCACGCTTTACAACAGGGAGGGTAGATCACCCTCTCAAGATAATCATCTTTGCCATTTATGAAAGACAGAGCCTAGACAACCACCTTAGCTCATGTTGAAATAACTTAAATGAAAGGAGATGCATGTACTCTCTAAATAGGTAACTTACCCTGCAGAGAATCACACCTTTGCTCTTAAAAATTCAGTGGCCTCCATTTCAGCATGTTTCCCAACTTGTTTTCTGTTCATAGGATCAGCATAATTGATTTTAATTGACTAACATTTGAACACAAACCACTGAAACACACCACTTCATTTATACAGGAGGGTTGAAGGCATGAACAGTGTTCCATTAGCCTTCTCCAAGGGCAGAAGCCAGCATTCCCCAGCAGATTCACCAGTGGGTGAAATCTTTAGGACACACACTGTTGCTAGCATTAGGTCAAGTTCATGCTCTCAAGTAAATCTTTTACTTCCCCACTTCAGTTGGATGTACTTGCTTGTGCAGTACACATCCAGAAATTACCTAAAATTTCAGAAAATATAGTTAAGAGGGAAACATAGGCTATTTTAAAATCGGTTATATGGCAGAGAGCACACAGTAGCCACATAGCAAATGAACATCTGCACATACAAATTTTATGGGACTAAGGCAGTACACATTTAAGTACTTACCCAAGACTCAGAAGAAAAACCCCATCGTCAGACTACTGCAGTTTTCAAGAACCATTTCTAATGGGCAAATTCTCTGAAAATGCAAAGATAGCAAGAACAGCAATGTCCTGCTACCTCCTTGGTGTCAATTTACAGTATGGCCACACACAAACTTAGTCTTCCTACATTTTGCTTGACATCTGTGTACAGTGCATCTTGCTGCATTTCTTAAAGAAAAAAAATTAGTAAACACTGCAGTAAGCAAGATGTAAGCTGGCGTGAGTATTAATGACCATTTTCAAGTGCCCACCAATATTGTCTATGAGCATAATCCTTGCTGATCCAGAAAAGGTCTATTTTAATTCCATCTTTTGTCAGAGCCACCTGTGCTCCACATATTGGTGCTTTAGGCTAAGGACCAGCCTTACTCTTCACTTGAATCCCAGCATCTCCCATCAGCAGTGAGACAGATGCAATAGAAAAGAGCTCAGCACATGGCAACCACTTGATTTAACCCCATGATACATTAGGAAACCAAGTTGTAAGGTACATGCTCTGTACCAAGTTAAGTTCTTGCATACTACATGTTAAAACTAGTACATGAAATGCAAGATTTACCAAATGTATTTAAGTGACTCCCAACTATTTATCAAGCACTATAAAAGGGAAGCAGACCAGTTAACAAAACCAAATAAAAGCAGCCGATCTGCACATTAATTCAAGGAAAAGCCTTTGCTTTTTTTTTTTTTTCTAGATCAAATGGAAATTCTTTCCATTTACTTGCACCTGCCTTGCTATTTCCCCCTCCCACAGCTCTGTGTCAGAAATCTCTGTAATTCATTATCTCAGTCCATGATCCCAGTGGTGATATTAGACCTTCCATGAAGTGATCTTCCTCTTGGAGTTTATACAGAGACACAGCTATGCCTGTATCCGGCCAACAACATTCAGCCTTCCAGTAGCCTTGGGAAGAGAGTAAAATTTGACATGCTGTTGACTCTGCTGGCAAAAATTTAACACGTTCACCCATTTTTAATAAAAATCTACCCAACAGTAGCACTTGTTCATACCTCTGTCAGGCCTCCTAGATAAATGGAAATTACTTGCAATAAAACAGAGGTTAAATTTGCATTAGAACTGCTCATCTTCAGTCATATATAAAAATATTCAGGGATCCTTTTATGATGTAGTAAGTTCCAGTATTATAAAAATTACACTGATGTCAGTTTCTACCACTGCCATACTTACTCTTAATTTGCATCAACCAGACAGGAAAAATATCGGGGGAGAAAAAACACCCAGTAAGTTCATAAGCAGTTAGTTCTTTAAAAAGAATCACCAAGAAGCATGTTAACACTTGAAGCTGCAGAGTGGGTTACATGACAGCTGAGTTAGTTAACTTGTCCTTATTTCCTTCTGCCACAAACACAGTCAAACACAGAGATGCAAGGAATTTCCCAAGGGTACACACAAAATCACTGGCTGAACAGGAGTGTCAGAGGCTTTCCTGGCTCCCAGCTCAGTCTGCTCCCAAGGAAAGGCTGCAGCTCCTCCAGGCTAACCTGGACTCTTGCAAGTGGCGCACGACACAAACAGTACAGGAGAAGCTTTGAGTTGTTCATAAACAATTTATTTTATTTCAAATATGTGCCCTTTTTGATTCTGGAGAATCATGTCCTCCACCAACCAAAGACAGAACTGATTTGGAAATCATCCACCTGACTTTTTTGCTGTTGGTACCTTGACACCATGTCCCTCCTCCTCCTTGGCAGCTGAAAGTATGGCTCAGGGTGAGCATAAACTTGCACCTTATTCCAAAACGGCTAGAAATACAGTGAACAAAGAATTAGTAAATCAACCACTCAGGGAGGCAGAGGGCTATGAATATACAGACAAATATAGAACATCTTATTGGGATTTTTACCATTTTTTTTTCCTGCAAGTATGATTAAAAACTACTTTGACTTTAGGGTCCTGCTGTTCCCTCCTCCTCATTCTCCAACAGAAACGAACAATTCCAAAAATGCTTCATGTTTCTCATGTTTTTTTAATAAATATTTAAAAGTTTGTTCCTCTCCTTCCAAAAAAGCAGTTAATGTGGTATGGAGTGAACAAGACTGGACAAAGCATGAGTTGCACATGGATGAATTGCTGATTATCTCTTCTTACTATTTGGTACACTGTGTGCTTTGCATTTCCAGTGGCTTAGATTATAAGACATGAAGCAAGTTATTTGGGATGCTGATGCCAACCTGAGCATTATGGAAAAACTAACAGTGCCTAGGTCCCGTTACAGGTGGTCATGGACTCATGGAAGTTTCTCAGTTTAATATTTACACGGATGTTTTTAAATTATGGTCTGTGAAATATATTTCCCAAAGATGCTCCTCTTATTTGACAAAAAAATAATAAAAGAACCCTTGATCCAAATCCCATCTCCTTTTATCAGTCTTGTTAAAAATTTCGATTCATCGGTTTATCTTAGCACACTTAAGAGCAGAATAGAGAATAATGACATTTTTAAAAAAGAGAAAGACGCTGATCTCTAAGGAGACCGTCGCTCTTTTTTCAGAAGTAAATGACACTGAATGGTGCGGATTCGATTCTTTGCTGGGGCAAACTCCGGCTGAAGCTTTAGTGTTGACTCATACCATTTCATGGCCTTTTCAAACTCCTCCTATGAAGAAAGAAACCAGAGTGCAAAGAGTCAGATTCTAAAAACAGTGAACACATTTTCTCTGCCTCTCCCATCCCAACCAGTTGTGCAGCATGATATACACAAAAGTAACTGAACCAATCCTTGTGATTTAGGATGTTTTTCCTTCTCTTACAAATAACTGATATTTTCTTGGGCTAATGACTCAATTCTGCATAATCCATGCAAAGGAGCCGAGTTATTGCTGAGAATTACTGACCAATGTTCTTGCCTTTTCTTTTTAATAGTACACCTCTGTATTCTTGCTGTGAAAGTAACTTTTAAAAACAGATCTCAGTCAGAATTTGAGTAGATCAAAGCTTTAAAATCATGGACAATGCAAATCCATCAACTTTTCTGAAAAGCTAACACTTTTAGAAACAACCTGAAATTATTTTTAAAAGATTGCTCAATAAAAAGAGTAAAAACTGAACAAAACCCACCCCCCCAACCTTAAAGAGCATACAATAGCTAGACAATTTCAATTGATAAGCTGGACTCCAGGCTGGTAGTTAGAAGCATTCATGTGGAAATGGCATCTATTTTTGTATAGCTGAAATCTCATTACCTATGCCACCCTGCTTTTTTATTAACTAGGAAAGCATGCCAACATCCAATAGTATATTAGAGGAAAAATGAGAGGAGAAAAGACTCAAAACATTCTGGGGTTTTCAGTCAGTTTCACTACTTATTTTTTTCTCTTAAGTTCCTTTTCTCAGTAACTTTAGTTATGCAGTAGAGATAATACATATTTCTGGCCATATCATAAAGACTAACTAGATCAAGGTGAGTTGTAAATACTGATTTTTTAAAAAGGTGTATTTTAATAGTATATATAGACAGTATGAAGAAATCAGAGTTCAATCTGCAAATTATGTTGGGCATCGATAATCCAGATATTGAAAATGAACTTCCCTTGTGTTTGTTCACCACAACTGTGAGTTGGGTTTTACTTATTATTCCAAGCTTAGCTCTTCAAGATAAGAGACCAAATTCATCATTAATTTTCCAGTATTATAAAAATATCCTGTATTTAGATGGGTGGACAACCCAAATTACCAACTGTGCCACTCTCTTTACAAAGCTTTGCACACAGCATTCTTAAGCCAGTTTATAAAATGTTGTCCTTAAAGTACTAAATGAGAAATAGGAGTAAAATAAGTAATAGGACTTTTGTCTTTCTAAAGGTATTCCTTCTTGATGATCATACCCCCATTTCTTGAACGCTGCTCCTTCAAAATCATTTGTGAGAATAAAAACTTCTATCTACATGTAAATAGTGTCCCACAGACAGCCACACCTGGGTGGCAGCACACTCACCATTGCTACATAGACATTTGCCAGTGTGAAATGATTAACCACGAAGTGCGGCGCTATTTCCACGGCCATGGTAGCCACAATGATGGCATCATTCCAGAGTTTGGCATTGTGGAAGATGTTTGCTAGGCTTATTAGTGGTACATCCTGGAGGAGAAGAGCAGGCAACAAACAGTTTCTTTCCACTGCAATTGTCTCAGGATCAGCAAGACAAACAGAACAACCCACCACCAAGCCACACTCATCTGGTTCCTACCCACTTCCCACTCTTTTGATGTTGGGAGTAATGATCCAGACCTATTTTAATACAAAACTGCATTTGGACCCGAGTTACAAACAAAAAACCCTCACATCCACATCCACTCACACTAGTGACAAACATTACTCTTGGATAGAAAAACAACTTGAGAATTAACTCATTTAAGTGTATGTACATTTAGTTTTAGAAGCTCTTACACTATTTTTCTCCCCAAAGATGAGCTTGAGGGGTACATCTCCCTCAAAGATGACTCCTTAGAGACAAGAGAAGCTGGTTTGTTTGAATACTCTCCTTCAGCTCTTGCATAAAAGGAAAGGGAAGATGAACAAAGGGGACAGCAGGGAAGTGAAAACATGGTCTAACCATTAGTGCAACAGATGCATCATTTTTTTGTCCTGCCTCTGCCACAGAATTGTTACTCTGATGCTGAGTAATAGCTATAAATAAAATTTTCTCAGCTAGACACTGATGGTATGTTCTTTATTTCCTGGATTTCCAGACTGTGACCTTGTCTGACTGAAAAAATTGTAGAGCCCTGGCAGCCATAACAGACTCTCTGGGAGCTGGGGCTCACACCTTCAAAGCACGAAATACAGCTTAATACCAAGGCTTAGGTGCCTTCAACAGGACAATAAAATGTTCTGGATGTATGTGATCCCCAATTCCTTGACCTTTACATGTTAAGGAATACTTGTTCTGGACAAGTTATTCATGTTTGCAAAACAGATATTATGGAAGTCAGAATCACAAGAGAAGTTCACAGGAAAATTAATTACCTTTTATTCGCGTGAGAAAAGTCAAGAGAAAGTAGCCAAAGTGCATAAAAGCAAAGAGGAGGATAAACCAAAATGGACAAAATAGCTTTTAATTCAGTGCTAACTCTTCAGTAAAAGCTGCAGCTCTATCTTTACAGACAAGATCCTGAGTTTTCTCTGGAAGCAGCTTCAATATGGAGGACAAAAACAAGGCACAAATTCGGAGAGTCATACTGTCTCAAGCAACATTGTACCATACTTCTAGAAACCAGCACTACTCCTCCATCATCTTGCCAAACTGTAGTCTCCAATCCATAGTCTGACCCTTACAGATCACACAGCTAAGGACTCCTTTCCTGAGGAACCAATTACACAGAAAGACAGACAAATGAGCAAAAGCTGGATGTGTTACGTCTTGGTTCCAACCTTGTTTAAATGGATAACACAAAGAAATAGAATTACAGGCAACATACAAAAGATGTGCAGTGGGGATGTGTGTTTCTTAGTTCAGGTATTTCTGCTGTTAATGGCTAAATCCTCCTAATAATATCTTGAAAGCATGAATTACTTTGTCTCCCAATTTTCAGAGAAAGGTTGAAGACCAAGATTCCAGCGGAGCTTACATTTTTCCATGCTGCCCAATTTGTTGCTCAGGTCCCAAAGAAAACTCTATGTTGAGTAAGGAGCCTATACTGCATTTATCATTTTGCAAGGGGGAGTTTGGTGTTTAAAAGCAGACATTACAATGTTCAGCACAGCACCTGGCAAGGTGAAAGGTACAGAGCACTTCAGCCAACTGAAACACTAAAGAGAAGATGGTGTCCAAAGTACTACCTTTCTTTTTGAGCAAGGAACTGCTGCACAAAGTCAAAGACTAGCGTACAACTGAGATTCACAGCCCAAATGCTTAAGATTCAAGCACTTAAGTAATTCCTTTAGATCATCACCTCCCACCCTCTCTAAAAGCACAACCAGAAGACACACTCCCCTGTCTAAAAGTATAACCACAAAACATGTTCCAGAAAAAAACTTGTCCAGACAAAGGCTGATGAAGACTCAAAGTTCTAACTAACGGGAGGAATTTCAAGTCCAGGATGCCCAGAGAGGTGTCAAACCCACCGAATTGCAGGAAATTCCACTGAACCTTTTCTGCAGTTTTTTTTTTGTTTTGTGTTTAAGATACAGTCCATACTAAACAAATGGTGCAAACCTTGGTTTCACCTCAGGTAGCTAATACCTAATACATGAGAGACACCCGCTATACAGTGCTGGCATTAACAACAGTCTGTGAAAGCTCTGCTGTGACAAGCAAAACATTCTTCCATCTGAGCAGTGGGCACACACGGGTGTACACACCTTCACGTGATGGGGTGCATAGTGCAGTGCTTGCCGTAAACAATCAATTGCCTTCTTTCCTTGGCCTTTCACCCTCCAGTAAAGAGCTGCCATGCTAGAGAGGACCCACGAAGTCTGATTCTGGCAAAAGAAGAATACAAAAAACTCGTCTTAACACCGGTAGTGAATCGTCTTCCTACCTTTCACTCTTCCAATTTATTTGATATACTGAGGTAGAGGATGTTACACTTAAAAAGAGTATTAAACTATTTCAAAGCAGCAAAAAGTTTGTGACAACATATATGCAATAGCTGGGTAAATGAGACTGCCAAATGAAACAAATTCCAAGTGCAACATCATTTCCTTAGGAAAGGAATAGCAGTTAAATAGCTTTCAACAGCAACAACAGTTTCAGCAGCCACAACAGCTTCTAACCAGCTCTCTGATGCTGAGCATCTAGATGTGCACACACACTACCCAACATGAAGGAAAAAACTTAGCTAAATTAGCTGATTGGACTTGTAGGCTCCCTGCAGTCACTGGAAAGAGAAAGGATGCTCTGGGATGCAGCTCAGTCCAGAAGCTTGCCAAAGCCCAGCCTCTAGCTGGCTGACTCCCATGCCCTGTGTTACAAAGGAAAATACTGAGAATTCTGTTCCCAATCTCTGCACTAAATATTCAGCTTATTTGGATAAATCTTAGTGTCTGCAGGGGAAACTAGCATGTAAGAGAAAAAGCTAGCATACATCTAAAATGAAAAGAAACTAAGCCTTGTAACATGAGGATAAGAGTAATGGCTTTACTTGCAGGGGATGGACAAAGCTATGTCAGTTTTAATTTCAAAGCACAGTAAGTACCTCAGACAGCTTTCAGTCCAACAGGCATGGGGCACCAAACTGTTTTCACTAAGCCCTCTTTTCTATAGTAGTTTGGGATACTGTCCCTACTAGTTGTAAATACAGAACAGCAATCCCTGGCATCCCTGTCTGCTTTGTGGATCCTGTGAAAATTATGTCCCTAATCCTTTCATCCCAGGGATCACAGCTGGGGTCCTTAGTAGCCTTTAGCTAGGAAGCTTGGATTTCTCTGGGGAGAACAGGAAGTGCAGGCTTGCACACGGTATCACACCTCTGCCTGAACACATCTGACACTTCAGGCCAACACTGCACCAGGTAGAAGCAGCAGGCTGAAATAACAGGAAGCCCCTTTGAGCTGACTGCTGCATGCCAGGGGTGTTACTGGAGAGGGGAGACATGGCTTAACTCCACTATCCATAAACTCCAAGTCAATACAGCATAAAGAGAAAGAAGAGGGCTGAGAGCTGTTGAAATAGTTAAATGAATCAATAATCAGCAATGCTGCTCACTACAGGGCAGGAAACACTGGGACATTTGACAAGCTTAAGTTTCAGCGGAGAGATACAGAAGACACTTGATGGTATAAGCACAGGATATACCTCAACAAAACACCTGTGAGGGCATTACAGATGCTAAATAGACACAAATCCCTAGTCCAAGTACTAATACGTTCCTTGAGCAGGATTTCAGACTAACGATTTGAGACCGGATTGACCACTACGCCAGTCATGAGCGGTAAGCCCAGCCTTCTCCTGTGCTCCTTCACACATACCTTTTCCAAAGCTTTGGCTATTCGAGTACCAACTTGTTCTAGTGACTGTGGTGAGTAGTGGTCTTTGCCAAGATTCTGTAGGACCTGTGGGAGAGGAAGTAAAAGTGCTTAGATGCTGGAACCTGGTAAGAGATGTCCCCTTGCTTGTTGGTTGCTTTTTTGCCTGGCTTTTTACAAATGCTGTACCCTGCTTCAACCTAAACATCACTGTCTACCTTGAGTTGATATTATCTGTGTAACACAGTGCTATAACTCCATGGCACTGAATACTAATAACACTAGAGATTCTGAGTATGCTGAGTTGGACTTTACCTTCACTACTTCATCCACGAAGACCTATAAATACAGAGACACTTAATGGTGTTTTAGAATTTCCCTCAGGCCAGACTGTAGATGGCTAGGAAAACATTCTGGTAAAATTTCATGCTGCACTGTTCTTAAAAGTTTTATCCAGGCATTCACTCACTGAAAGTCACCTCTGGAGACAAGGCACTGAGTTTAATGCACCTTGACTCTGCCATGGCATGGCCATTTTTGTGTGATAGCCCTCAGCTCTGGCATACCTCTTTCAGTTGACTTTCTCCAGTGTAATGTAAGCTGGCCCGACTAGAGACACCTTGCAGGTGGTCCAAAGTATGCATACTGGCTGGGAGGTTTGGGTTACAAAGGGGCTCCATGGCTGGTTCCTGCAGCTGTGTGGCAAAATCAATGTGTTCTGTAATGCTACAAATGTCATAAAACAAGTTAAATTAGTTAAGAGAACAGAACAGTCATTAGAAAGCTCTCTAGTGAAAGTAAACTGCCCAGAACCTGGCAGAATCTCATTTGAGTAGCTCAGGAAGCAAGAGAAACTGGCTCTTTTATCTGCACTTGCACTTTTCAAGTCTAATTGATGAAATTCCACATGAGAATTTCAAGCTTCTTAGAAATCCTGGCAGTTCTTTCTCACTAACATAAAATCTTCAGTTCACACACACTGAAGACCATGTGTCCTGCTTTGTGTAAGTAACTAACTTAGGGCTCATGTCCATGATACTCACTCAATGTTTTTAGCAGAAACAGCAAGCCACGTGCTGGCTACAGTTGTAAGCTCGACCCTGCGGAGTTTCAGGCACTCATCAGGACTTGGCCAGCCAAGGCTACGGTAGTCACGCCTTTTTCCTTGAGAAAGTACAACAAAAAAAAAAATAGAAGAAACTTTATGGAAAGAGAAAGACATTCTACTTCAGTACAATGATTCTTAAAATACTTTATGCCAGTGGATACAACCTCTACATTATAAAAGTCACTGTCTTGCAGACACATTTCTTTAAGAACATTCCTGGATCTAAATGGACTGAATGGGTCTGGTAGCATGCACAGACAGAACCAGATTGTGCACAAGACAGATTAGGAGATAAAGTTTCAAAACCTGTTTCACTACACTTTTTCTAAAACTACAGATAAAGAACAATTGCCAATCTCGTTTACAGGTAATCTCTCTACTTAAATGTCCTTAAACCAGATTTGTGAGTCATCATTAATGTCCTACAGCTACAGTTAAAAACTAATAAAAGTTGATTGGTCTATCTGTTGACAATTCCAGGTGAAAAATACTGCCAATACTGTTCCGTGAGTATTGTCTAAGACAGTCAGTGGCTTTTACTGTGTTCTTACACTCAAGATAGAAACCTTCCTGAAACTATTTAACAATTACACTTTAGCTCTCCCATTTTGCAGAGAAGTGAAGCAAGGCAAGGAAAGGTTAAATAACTTGCTTTATGTTAACAAACAGATCAGTGAGAGAAACATGAACCTGATCTTCACATCTGAACTAAAGCCTACTGAAATCTTTCCTTCAAATTTGGTGGATACTCTATCAAGTCCTAGGAAACTGGCCTGTGTTAAATATAAGAAATTTTCCTCTCCTATCAGAAACATCCAAAGTATTTGGAACATAAGAAAAACTTACTATAGCAGTAGATTTGCACAGTGGGAAGCCAAGTTTAACAACATGCTAGTCTATCAAACCAGCTACATAGACAATATTTCAGTATTTATTTCTAGTTACATGAAATTTTGCCCATTTGGATGCAATTCCTATTTCTCATCCAAGTCACAGTAAACCACTTCATCATATTTTGCAAATAATGAAGAAGTCTGCAATCCCAAGTATTTTGTAAAGTATTGTGATAAAAGGGAAATTAATTTCAAGGTACAAAGGGAAATTTCAGAGGAAAATTATCAGTTCTCATCACCACCACTGTGAGCTATCTGATTGCAAGTTCTTATTGGCATGAACAGCAAAGGACATATAGAGGTATGGAAATGCTACAGAGACAGTTCAGTAGTCTGGGAAGGAGTCAAAAACAAGACAGATACCATAATTCCTCTGTTCTACCAAGAACTCCTCAGGTGATCTTCAATTTGTTACTTAAATTTTGATGATTTAGTTCTTGCAAAGAGGATGCCAGCAGACCCTGCCTCACAGGAATGGTGGGAAGATTACAATCGAGGGATGCTATGTAATAAAGCCTAAGAGTAACTCAGAGGGTGAGAAGACAATAAACACTGAGGAAAGGATAGGTGTGTGCTCACAAATCATAGTCTGTTTTCATGTATTCCTTCCCCCCCTATTTAAATATTTAATTCAATACCCTACTTTTGTCAGTTACTAAAAAAGGAGGTTGTTAAAGATTTAATGTAAAAGCCTTCAAAATGTGAAATCACTTTCCAGGTCATCAAATCATCAAGGACTGAGATGCACTACAGAACTTTGCTTACACATCAGTCCCACAACATTAAGATTTTAGCTCCATTGAAAGGTAAGCCAAGAAGTATGGGGGTCAATTACTTGGGTTTTATTCTTTGGCAGCTTATTAACAGATTATTCTCCAATTCCTCTTATTCAACTAGCAAAAACTCCATCTGCCTCTCACTGCCTCTCAAAATGTCAGGTGTGTTGGTGTAAAACTCTACACTTCTGTAGCTACAGTGTTTTGGAAGACAGTCTCTAAGTTTTCTCTTATAATAGCACTGAACAATTATAGCAGAACACTTGATTTTTATTTCTTTACTTCCTTTTTATTAGACTAAAGTTTCGGCTCTTTCTCTTTTAGTTGTATACCTTATGTTTAGCCAGAAGTCAGTGAAAACTCTTATTCTGCATCCTGAAAAACTCATCTGCCCACTCAGTTTATCAAAGGAAATCACTGAAGTCCCCTCTCTCTTTTACAACTTCTACTCACAGTATCTACCTCTTTCATTCTCCACTCTCACCACCTCATCCCCAGAAGTTTTGGAAATTAACTAGAAAGTTTTCATTCAACACAAAGTTAGGCTGCACTTCATCAAGAAGGTGCAGAGGGAAGAGATTTCTTATTTATTTCTTCTTTCTTATTTTTTCATGTACCGACCTAGAAGGGACATTTCATTATGTAGTTTTTGTAACATTTATTTTCAGTAATAAACCAGTGTAAGATAAAGGCTGCAAAGGAAATAAATCATAGCAATACAAAAGATGTAATTTGCTTTCTCTAGAAGCAGCAGGTTACCTATTGGTCCAGGAGAAGGTATCTTTGGTCCACTGATCTCCAGAGCAGTTTGATAAAAGTTTTCATTTTCTGCATTAGTTCTTTCTTCTACATTTCTCCCAGCTGGCTCCTGGAGATCCAAGCTTTCAGCTTTCGGTTTCTTCAAACGTTTGACCTGAAAAGTGATCTACCACAAGAACAGTATTAGCAAGGTTAATGGTAAGAAACACCACGACTGTTATCAGCTCCAATGCACTACTTGTTTTAGCCCAAAGATGTTACAGATGAGATCTTTGTCTCTCTCCTTTTCCTCCCCAACCCAACTCATTCTCAAAGCCTGCTCTCTCTCACTGCATCACACCATGCAAACCAAGTATACACCTTCTGACCTCCAATGCAGGAGAAAATCAATTTAACTGCTGGAGAACTGAAAGGCATTTTTCATTACATATTTTACTAGTAAAACTATGACAAGAGGGATTTCCATGTTTTCATGCTAACCAGAACTTTTGGTTAAAATCTCTTTTTAACTGTGAGCAAGAAGTTGGGGATGGATTGAAACTACTTGTTTATTTCACACCAGCCATAAATGGCTACATCTTTTAGGCTTATAGGGGAAGTTCATAGATCTGTATCTCCCTTGAAGTGTTCTCATCTTTCTCTCCTCCACAACATTTAGTACAAGACTTAAGTAAACTCACTCCAACTTACCCATTCAGCTTCATCATCATCACCACAGTCCCCAAAACACGAGCTAGCAAGTCCATCCTGAGATCCCTTCTTCAGGACCCGGATTCCCTGCAAGTCCATCCGACGACCTTTTACCTCCAGTGCTCCTTCAAAAGCTTCCTGAGGCCAAGAATTTTCAAACTCATCCACCAAAGCCAGCATCTCTTCAGACATCTGATTGTCTTCTAAACCCTCCACTCCTTCTGAACCGTTGCTTTCTGCAGTGACTGTGTCTAAGAGGGAATACCATAAAAAACTTAAAAAATTATTTTCCCTGTGCTTTCACAAATTGTACAAAAAAAAAAAATCTTTCTTCTGTGACCCACTTTTCCACTTGCACAACCCAAGTATCACTGACTACTCACTGTTTTATGGGTTACTTGTTACTTTATGGATAGAGAGGGGAAAACATAGCTTCTCAGTGGAAAATAGACAGCTCTTCTGAAAAATCTAGAAACCATTTCATTTGCCAGAACTGATTTTTGTAAGGCTGACTTACTTTCCAGTCTCAAGAAGGAGGGATCCCTTGCTGAACTCTGAGTAAGGACTTCTGGATCTTCTGTATCTCCTTCAGAGTGTCCTTCTGTCACTGCTGTAGCTGACTCATAGTGGTCATCAAAGTATTTCTCCTTGCCATAACTGCCATCTGGATTTTTCTCATGACAGTGGCCTGAAAGAGAGAATTTACTGATATACCACCAGAGAAAGCTCCTCCTGGATACCAGGGCAGGAGCTGTATTGTGGAAGCTACCATGTTCTAGTTTTCTGTGGATTTTCTATGTTTCTAATCCATGGATTAAAAGAATAATTCTACGAAGTATGAAAGACTTCATTCGGTGATTAAAAAACTGATCTGCCCACTGACAAGGGAGATCATGTAAAACAGTTACAGGAAACTATGTAATCAGGTATATGCTGTGAACTACTAATGCAAGAAAAATCAGCTACTTTTTAAGGGAAGGTTGCACAGGAGAAGAGAAATTACTGTTTGTTGGTAGCCACTCCAATTAACACTCCCAAGACATGTTTTAGTGACAATGCACCATATGAGGTATTTGCCTGCCACGTGAACTTTCACTTAAGACACCATAGTGGTCACCATGCTCACGTGCAAGAGGAAAAGGGCCAAGGCAGACTGGTCTGGGAATGCCAGACTGACCTTCTATGCCAGCAACAGACAGCATGTTGGTACGACTAGCTCATGAAACAGAAAGACAAAAACTAAGAGCATTCATCTGTGCAAAAATTCAGAAGTTTATACAGGTGAAAATTTAACATCTCTAATTTTGTGCTCAGGTTACAAGTTCGCATTCCATCAAATGCAAAGATCTAGGAATAACAGCAGAAAAAATCCAAAGGTAGTTAGTAACAAGCAGAAACAAAAAAGCACACACTTGCAACAGTAGCCTTTGAGCATCCTTCAGTGCCACATAAGCATTCAGACAGTTTAAAGGGTGGCCACCTGCATCTTGTAACAATGCTTTTGATAATAAGTACATTTTAACTACAGATCTCAGCTTTTCTAATACTCATTACTTTCCAGGGCCAGAGGTGCTTAGGGAACACAGCTAATGACACCATTCTCCACGTGTGAGAGGCTGGCAACTGCCCTGAACCCCAAGGCACAGCTTCGGGGCTAAGACATGGACTGGGGGCACTTGTCTCATCACACAGGAAACCTGTCCCCACTGAGAAAAACATATTCCATATACATAGCTACTGCTCTGAAACCCTTCTTTCCTTTATTTCAACCACTTGTGAGTGAAAATAGTATACATACACAAATGAATTAAGAAGCACACAGTTGAATAAAAAAAAATTAAAGGCAAGATTCTCAAGTACATTCCCCGTTCTACCTTCTCTGAGTGCATATTGTATTTCTTCGTGCACATGGGAAGTGTTATTTTTTTCAACCAGCAGAATAAAATAACAAGAATGTGAATAAAGTACATCAGTGACCCCTTTCTACTTCACACAATGATCCTATGCTACAAAAGAATAATTCTAGGTTTTATGCCTTTATCAGGCCAGTGGGATGAGAGGATGGTTCTAACTCTCACGTAAGGGTAACCTGTTCCATTGCTTCTCTGCAGAGTGAAATTACAGCTTTTAGTTCTCTGCTTCTCCATCTGGGAACACTCAGGTGTCATCTCTGGAGAAGAAACAGACCAGTATTTTCTGTGTGTGTGTGAGTGACCAAAATCAAACAAATTAAATTAGATTTATAAATCCGCTGTATGTAAGAAGACAAACAATGTTATGAGTAAATACATAAAATAGTAGTTAACTTCATAAAGTCTTCTAATATCTACCATACAGTTATATTCAGCCTTTCCTACTCTATCAGTCATTGATCCTTTCTTCAATCCCCTGCCCATCTCTCCCATTCTACCAATAAAAAATTAATTGGTTTCATAAAAAAGAAAACCAACAACATCAAACAAACAAGGAAAAGCCCAATCACTTCAATATATGGAGAGTCTCATGTTTAGTTATGAGAAATGGTGCACACAGAACACTTGAGCTGCCCCCACCTGACATCAACTCAGCCTGATTTCAAAGCATGTCAGGCACTTCTCAAATGTGATGACCACAATTCCCTTTGCTGAAGACCCACTCATCATAAGTATAAAGAAAGAAGCAGAGGGCCTCAAACCCACACAACTATTTTTAATTAAAATAAAAATGACAAAAATAGTTAAAAAGCTGGAGAGCACAAACAGAAGGAAAAAAAATGATGGCACTTAAAATTCTACTTAACACCAACTCTGTTAATATTAATTTACAAACACTGACAGCTAAAAACAGACTAGATGACTATGCTGGCTTTCTTGGGATCTGAGAGCTGCTATATATAGAAACCTGAGTGACCTAATTTTTTCAAATTGCTGCTTTCAGCTGTCTGATGTTGCTGGAGACAAAAATGCTAGCTGAAAAACCAACGGAAGTTGAAGATCTCTAGTGAGTGAACCATGAAGCTGGTGGTACTGAAACACTGCAAGTCAGAACTTCACAGCTTCTGTCAGCCAGATGCCTTGAAGCCCACCAGGGAAGTTCAGTGGGGAAGAGTGTGAGACCAGCAAGGGAACAATGTGCCTGGAGTTTGGGGCTGTGTTCTCTGTCTGTAGAGCTTTGGCTGTATCACTGCAATACTTACAGCACCTTTGTTGTGCAAAGGACAAAAGTGACCACTGACCTACAAATGCTCAGCTATTTATTATTAATATTTCACACATATTCTGGCTGTTTAAATCTGCACATGTGAGTTTTAGGTGTAAAGTCCTGACATGATGATATTACAAAACTTGGAAGTCTCAAATTTCTGCATCGTACTTGGTAAGTTCAGCTTACTCCATCCTGAAAATTTATTAGAGAAGGATCACTTCCTTGCTCATTTATTTTCTGAGAGCAGCTGTTGTCACTCTTCCTATTGATTCGGTAGAGCTAAGAAAGCTCAGAGGGAAATGGATCAGAGTCTGCCTTACCTTATGTATTATGAGACCTGGTTACCAAATTCCAGAGGGTGAAACAAAAATCATAGTGATGATACAAACAAGTGTCTGGGTCTTTATTTAAGTGATGCAAATAACACATAGTCTGTACCTGGTTAAGGTAGAAATTGGCAGGAAAACCCAGAGTAATTCCTAATTTACAAAGGAAATCCTCTGGAGAAAAAAAGCAAACACGAACTCTAAACTGAAGCATTGAGAACCTTGGAGATTAAAAGCAGAGCACAGTATTGTGTATTAAAGGACTCTATTCCCATATTGTTATAACTTGCAATTTTTTTGGCCAATGTGAACACACTTGTACAGCATGAGCACAAGCCAAACTTTAAATATTAGAAAGATTTGCTAGATTATCCGTTTTATTTAATAACTACCACCTTCATGATTTTCAGGACCCCTCTCAAATGCCCACTGAAGCTGTGGTAACCACTGCAGTTGGCAGGGTGGAAGAAAACTAGAGAAAAAGTCAGGCTGAAGTTCTTTAGAAATGGGGTGATTCTGAGCTCCTAAGCTGAAATCCACTTAGCATAAGGAGGGAAGAACCCAGAGTGTCGACATCTGTCACAAGGAAGGAGAAATATTAGGAGGGAGAAGAAATATTAGGAGGGAGATTGCTCCATCTATGAATGGGTAACAAATACTTATTCTAAATCATTTTAATGTTGTCACATTTCTCAGAAGTCTCACCTGGAAACCATTATGAACTTTCCTCATTACACATGAACTTCTGTGGTGCTATGTGCTGGGGTTTTTTTCATCTAAGAGCAAATTTCT
>WAAE01005785.1:0-34081 GCA_013400495.1 Nicator chloris
TGGGTGACAGTGACCCAGCAGGTTCTGCTGAGCCCCACCAGTCTCCATCCCCTGCTGGCTCTGTGGCTGGCTCCTGTCTCACAGGGCTTGCAGGAGCCGTGACTGATGCCCTAGGGAGCTGAGGAGCCAGGAAGGCTCCATGACTCCCCATTATCATGTGATAATGTCAATTGTAATACTTATATGGAATTGTAGGATGCTGAAGCGAGTAACAATCTTAACCTCATTATCTAGAACACGTGAAATAATATTAAAAAGGGAATTGTCAAGATAGTTAATTAAAGCTAGAAAAAACGTGACTAGTACTAGTACTGTCTTTGTAACCATGTGGTCCAGCCCTCAAAAGATGTTTTCAGGAAAGGAGAGCAGGCTGGTTGGACTTCTGAAATGTTAGTTTGCATTAGCAATTCAACATGTTTAAGGGACCATTCTGGATTGAACAACAGTTGTTGTTGGCCTGAGCTTTTAATTACATATGGGCTGGTTTCATAAATTTTAGGCTCTAGTTTAAGTGGCGTATCTTGGGTCTGGGCTCGAGTACAGGACATCTTTCCCCTGCCAGTGCTGTGTGGTGTCTCTGGGGTCAGCTCTCCCTGCTCCATAAGCCTGGATCCTGCTTGGCAGGTCAGAGGCGCTCTGTGTGATGGAGATGATGGACATCATCCTAATTCTTAGGTCTCTGAGTCTGGCTGGACCTCGTTTTTCAGGGAAAGGCATAGAATGAGCAGGTCCCTCAGTGCTGGTTCCCTGGGACCGCGGGCACGACCCGCTGTGGCTGCCCTGGGGGTGGCCTTGGGGCTGCGGGAGCGGGGCATGCCGGGCTCCCCCTCCCAGCTCAGTCACCCTCCTCTTCTCGCTCCCTATCAATCACTCTCCCTCTTGGAGCTGAAGTGGATCCCTGAGTGAAGTATCCCAAGTATCCCGTGGCCGCCGGCTCACAATGCAGCGAGCTGTTCCCGCGCCAGTGGCTCGGCCGGGGGGGGATTGGGTTTCAGCCCGTTCCGCTGGCCCCCGGCCAGGCAAAGCAAAGCTCGGGGCTGCAGGGAAGGGCCACTGCCTCTGCTCAGCCCCTCGCAGCTCCTGCTGGCAGAAATATCGTCGTGAGGCTCCAGTAAAGCACGGCAGGCAGAGAGGGGCCTTTCAACTCGGGGAAAGGTAAAAAGATCTGCGGCGAGGGCTCCTCGGGTGGGGACAGACGGGTTTCTCATTAGCCACCCCCTGCCCCGGGATGTGGTGGCTGTGCCTGAGGCCAGGATGGGTACATGGTTCCAGGAACATGTGTTCCTGCGTGGAGGAGTTCATCCTGACCTGTGGTGTCCCCAGTGCAGATCCTAGTCTTGCTCCACCTGGCTGGGCTGTGTGTGTCCCTCCAGCCTGGAGATGATGAGGTGTTTTAGGTGGCCTTCCAGGTCACGTAAGGGACATGGTGACAAGGAATGACCTCTCACTGTCTCTGCCTTAGGATGACTTTGCTCCCAATCTGTCAGAGCGGGCTGGTAGCGCCTTGCCTGCGTTGCACATCCACCACTGGCCACAGCTCATGGGTCCGTGAGAAGCTTGCTCCCTGTGTTGATAATATTGGACCAGGATTTAAATCCTGGCAAGTGTCCTACCCTGAGAGAGGAGCTGGCGTGAGGAGTGAAAGGGGAAGGGAAAAAGTTGTGGGTGGAAAAATGAGGGTGGAGGCTCCAGCTATCTGTGGGGCTATTTATTTGTCCAGCTGTTTCTTTATCTGGATGAGCTTGGAGCCTGTGAATGTGAAGCATTTGCCAGGACTTCTGAGAAGCTCAGGTCCAGATGCTCTAAATTGGTCTGAATTGGCAAAACTCCATGGAAGTTATTTTTCTGGATGGAGAGAAGTGTGTCTGCAACATGCACAGCTCCTCTGTGAATCCATTTCACCTCCAGCCTCTGCCACTGCCCCTTGGTCCTGCCACTCTCCATACCCACTCCTGGCCAGCCTGTCCTGCCACCACCAGGACCCAGCACGAGCCCAGACTTGTCCTCTCCTCCCAGTTCTGTCCACCAGTCTCATTCCTGATCTGGCCAGGTGGGAAAAGCTGGTGCAGCTGAGAACCCCACACTCACCTCACCTGCGGCTGAGCAGCAAGAAGGCCAAGTGGAAGCACAGGAACCCCCACCCAGGTGTTGTCTCAGCAGATCCTCTGCATGACTCTGCCTTAGCGTGGCTTTGAGCACCTGGAAGCGGTGGGGTGGGGGTGATGGTGCAGCTGGAGATGCCAAGTGTCCCTCCAGAGCCATGGCGTGCCCTCGGGGCAGGCAGCAGTGCCGGGGACAGGCCCTGGGGGTGGCAGGAGGCTGCTCAGAGAAAACATCTTCAGATGAAAAGCACGAGCACTGGGCTCTGGGTGTCCCGGTGGGGAGCAGGCCAGGGTTGTGTCTGCTGGTTTGGAGCAGCTGCAGATTTATTTCTAATGCCGTGGGCAGCCTGTGAAGCTGCAGATAAACACGCAGGAGGGGAGAACAGAAACAACAACATTGAGGAGACGCTGCTGTGGAGGCAGTGCTGCACTGAGCTGCAGCTATCACAGCCACCAGAGGTGGGCCGGGGCCAGGCTTCCACCCCTGCTGCTCCCACATGGCTTTGCTCCATGTCCTGGCTGCCATGAGGATCTTCATGGGGCTGCCAAGGCATCAGCCTCTCACCCTGTTAGCTGGTGCTGCCAAACCAGCAGGATGGCACCGTGGCTGTGACAGGGACTGAGGTGGCCAAGGTGGTGGTCAAGGCATTAACAGTTGGGCTCGGGGTTGCCCATCCTGGAATGGGTCTGTGGTTTTTGTCCCCAGCACAGGAGCTGGTCCTGTTGTGTGCTGACATGCTTGCACGAGCATGGGGCAGCCCCAGGTAGACCAGGGAAGCTGCTGGGGGAGATACGGCCGTGACAGCCCACCACGGGCCACCATGGGCACAGAAGTGGCAGGGCCAGAGTCTGTCTGTCTGTCTGTCTGTCACCAGTGGCAGTCTGGTGGAAATTGCAGGGGAGGGGCTGCCTAAGGAGGATGATGGGTTCCCATGCCTTGGGGCTTATCACACTTCGTGTGGAGCTCCTACCTGTGGCAGAACTTTGTCCGGATGATGTCCCTGGGCCTGGAGTCACCTGGAGTCACTCAGAATGTCCATGAGCATCTGGAACAGGTGGCCCAGACTCCCCATCCCAAGGACAGGGCTTGGGGCGACCTGGGATAGTGGCAGGTCTCAGGGGATGGACTGAGATGAGTTTTAAGGTCCCTTTCAAACCAAACTGCTCTGGGATTCTGTGATTCATCCAAGATCCTCAAAGAGCTGCTGATGTCATTGCAAAGCCTTTCTTCTTGATTTTTGAGCAGTCTTGGGATTTCAGAGATGTCCCAGCTGACTGGAAGTTGGTGAACATTGTCCTCATTTTCAAGAAGGGCAAGAAGGAGGACCCTGGAAACTACAGGCCTGTCAGTATCACTTCATTGCCTGGTGAAATCAGTGGAGAACATTATTCTGGGAAGTATTGAAAACCACCTGGAGGACAAGGTGGTCGTTTGTTACAGCCAGCACGGCTTCTTGAGGGGAAATCCTGCTTATCAAACCTGATTTCCTTCTATGACAGGCTAAACCCACCTGGTTGATCAAGGGAAGCCAGGAGACAGAATCTTTTTTGATTTCAGCAAAGCTCTTCAGGATCTCACAGGATCCTTCTGGACAAACTGTGCAGCCCCCAGCTGGATAAACACATCACGTGATGGGTGAGAAACTGGCTCACAGGTCAGGCACAGTGGGTGACAGTGACTGGGGTGACATCAGACTGGTGACCTGTCACCGCAGGACTTTGCTGTTCCCCTGTGCTCTTCAGCATCCAGTGACTTGGACACGGGACTGGAAGGAATAGGAGGCAAGTTCACAGATGATATAAAACTGGGAGGAGCTGTTGCCTCCCTCAGAGGCAGGGAGACCCTGCAGAGAGACCTTGACAAGACAGAGGACTGGGCCATCACCAACCATGTGAAGTTCAACAAAGAAAAGTGCCAAATTCTGCCCTGGGAATGGGGCAGCCCTGGATGTATGGATAGAGTGGGGAATGAGGGGCTGGAGAGCAGCTGCAGGAAGAGACCTGGGGTCCTGGTCAATGGCCAGCTGGATCTGAGCCAGCAGTGCCCTGGCAGCCAGGAGGGCCACTCGTGTCCTGGGGGACATCAGACCCAGCATCGCCAGCCAGGCAAAGGAGGGGATTGTCCTGCTGTGCCCTGTCCAGTGGGGCAGCCTCATCTTGAGTCCTGGGGCATGTTTGAGCACCACAATATTAAAAAGACTTGAGGCCATTAGAGAGCATCCAATCCAAAGGAGGCCATGAGGATGGGGAAGGGTCAGGAGAGAAAACAATATGAGGAGTGGCTGAGGTCACTTGGTCTGTTCAAATTTCAGGAGACTGTAAGGAGACCTCATTGTGCTCTTCAGCATCCTCCTGAAGGGCAGCAGAGGAGCAGGTACCGATCTCTTAACTCTGGTGAGCAGTGATAGGACTTGAGGAAGTGTCTGGAGCTAAGTCAGAGGAGGTTTAGGTTGGATATTAGCAAAAGGTTTTTCACCCAGAGCACTGAACAGGCTCCCCAGGGCAGTGGTGACAAGCCTGGCTGAGTTCAAGGAGCATTTCCACAGTGCTCTGTGCTCCCAGGCACAGGCTGGGATTGTTGGGGTGTCCTGGGCAGGGCCAGGAGTTGGACTCTATGATCCTTGTGGGTCCCTTCCAGGTCAGCCTGTTCTATGATTCTGTAATTCTAGGTTGGACTGGGACAGTGGAAGGTGTCCCTGCCCGTGGCAGGGGTGGAACTGGATGAGCTTTAAGGTCCCTCCCAAAGCAAACCACCCTGTGGTTCTGTGGTTCTGATTCACATCCACTCCTGCTGACCCTGCAGGGTCACTGTGCTTCACGGGGACCAGTTATTCCCAATTTTCCATCATTCAGGTGTTCTCTGCTCAGTGTAACCCCATCTCCAAAAGGACTTCAGCTGGTGCAAAAACTGCCCCAAAAGGGGCACACTGGAGTGTTACAGCTGTGTGTGCTGGGGACCACAGCCCTGGGAACCCCTGCACAATGACGGGTGATAAACAGGAGCCTCAAAGACAGGAACCCAGTTTAGGGAGGAAGAAGAAGGAAGCTGACCTAATTTAGCTGTCTTGGAGATGGATCATTTGCCACCCATGAGCACCACAAGAGGGAAAGGTTTTGGACTGCAGAGTCTTTGTAGAAGGAAAAGGAAATCCAATAGCTGGCAGCTGAATGGTGTAAATCCAGACTAAAATTAATGGAATATCTGGTGTTTTTTTATGGGAAGATAATTTGCCATTGGAAAAAGTTGCTTAAAACCTGCAGATTTCTTCTCCTCTTTGTCCCTGGGCCAAGCAGAGTGGATGCAGAGCTCTGAGGGGATCCTTCAGCTGAGGATAAGGGGGTGGGGGCAGTGGTGTACCAAGCACAACATTTCCACTGCACTGAATTTTCATTAAGTAAAAGGCATTTAAAAATGCAAAATGCTTCAAAATATAAAGTTTATTTGGGGAATTATTTGTAATGACTTAGAATATATCTTCTTTTCCATTTTAGTCACTGCTATTAATGTACTTACTATGCACCACTGTCATTGATAGTTAAGATAAAGTAACAAATTCAGGGGGGTTTTAAAGCTTCTTGCTAGCACTGGGTGAAAAATGTTGTTTTCCTTTCAGATCAAACGCCACTGGTGTTTTAATGAAAAAGCCAGATCCTCTGATAAAGTAAACACTATTATTGACCTATGTAAACAAATATTCACTTGAAAAAGAAATTTCCTAAATCTGACCCCACAACATTTCAGGATTAGCTGTTTTCCAGAACTCTTCCTAGTGGGAAAAATTGAAAAGAACTATTTTTTGCTTTTTACTCTTGGAATAAAACCAAATTTCGAAATCCTGGTTTCCTGTGAACTGGAAACCGCTGGCTTGAACCGGGAGTAATGAACAAGACACAGACTGAGGAGGATTTACTGCCAGGAGTAGGTGCAGGGAGCACAGTGCTGCCGAGGCACTTTCTGGGGCCAGTGGGGAAGGGGAGGTCACATGCACTGAGCAGTTGTCACCTCTGCATCCAGGCCTGGCTCTTCAGTGATGGATCTGCTCAAGGCTGAGCTTTTTTCCTTTGTTTTTGTTCAATGGAGTGTGAGTGGAAAAGGAGGAGATGCTCTTGGGGGGTTCGTGGCAGAATACTTGTTTTTCTGGCAGGGAGAAGGACAGCAGAAGGGCATGGTTACATCCAGTAACTCTTCATTCCCATGCTGGGACTGCCCTTGGCAGCGCCCAAAGCCAGGTTGGACGGGGCTTGAAGCAACCTGGGAAAGTGAAAGGTGTCCCTGCCCATGGCAGGAGGGTGGGACTGGATGGTCTTGAAGGTCCCTTCCAACCCCAACCGTTGTGGGACTCTAAGTGTGTGTGGGATGGACACTTCCCAGCATCCCTGCAAGTGCAGCTGGCATCCCCAGGGGCAGATTCACGTTGTCCCTGCAGAGCAGAGGGACAGAATTTCCTCTCTGGACATCACTATGGTCTCAGCACATGGTCTCACTGGCCATGTGCTGCCTTGTGCAGTCTGTCCCTCATGTGCTCCCCTCATGTCCAGCCTCGGTGTTTTTGAGGCCTTTGGGCAGAGTTTCTAAGCTGCATTTCCTCAACTCGGGAATATTGTCCTGTTTTCTTGAACTGTCAGCCTTGGGTGTGGTGCAGACAAACCCCTGTATTGCAATGAGCTGCAGATCTGGAGGACAGAGAGTTACCCAGACAGTGGAAACCACTCATGGAAGTGCCCAAAAAAGACTTTTGAGCACTCCCTGGGAAGTGTTAGAGAAGTATGTAGATGTGGTGCTTAGGAACATGGTTTAGTGCTGAACATGGCAGTGCTGCAGTAATGGTTGGACTCAACGATGTTAGATGGCTTTTCCAACCATGATTCCATGATTCCATTTATTTCTGATGGGGCTGGCTGGCACATTCACCTACTCATTGGCCCAGGTATTGGGGTACCATGAGCTAAGCAGCCCTCGTTGTGCCATCAGTGGAGTTAAACCAACCTACAGCTCTTTGGGATGAAAGGAATTCCAGTGTTGGAAGGATCAGGAGCTGCAGTAAGGGTGAGGAGGCTTTGCTGTTGTGTGGCTTAGGAGGACTTGTCTGTGCTGGTTGGTGGTAGCAGGGTTGACCTATTTCAACCCAAATCATCTGGAAAACCAGCTTTAACAGTGGCTTAATTTTTTAGAACTTCTAAGTCCTGAAAGTGCTGTTCCTTCCCACATTCCTTCTCTGAGGATTCTCCCTACTGTGCAAAGTGCTGAGAAAAAAATACCCTGCTTTTGGCAAAGGAAATTAGAAAGTGATGGAGGATCCCTGCTCAGGCTGCTCCTCGTGCAGGGGTAGAACTGGACTGGGGGTACCTGGGTTTGGGATTGAGAGGAGGAAAATCCAGCTTGGCTGATGGATGGAGGAGTCCCCATTCATAGCAGGAGACACTGCCTGTGCTGGGCACCTCGAGGTCCCACCTCAAATCCTGGGGTCAGTTTTGGGCCCCTAATGAAAATTAGGACATTGAGGGGCTGGGGCATATCCAGAGAGGGAAATGCAGCTGGGGAAGGGTCTGGAGCCCCAGGAGGGGCTGAGGGAGCTGGGAAAGGGGCTCAGCCTGGAGAAAAGGAGGCTCAGGGGGGACCTTGTGGCTCTGCACAACTCCCTGACAGGAGGGGACAGCCAGGTGGGGGTTGGATTCTGCTCCCAAGAAGCAAGAGACATGTCAAGAGGAAACTGCCTCAAGCTGGGTGAGGTTTAGATTGTATATTAGGGAAAATTCCTTCATGGAAAGGGCGGTCAGGCATTGGACCAGGGCAGTGGTGGAATCGCCATCCCTGGAGATATTCAAAAAATGCGTGGATGTGGCACTTGTGAAGATGGTTTAATGATGAACATGGTCTTGGTGCTGGGCTGATGGTTGTACTTGATGACCTTGGGGGTCATTTCCAGCCTGAACATTCAGTGATTCCACAATTCTGCATGGGGAACAGGGAGCAGTGGGCAGGGGGTGGGGAGCAGTTGGGTGGAAGGACCAGTACATGGGTCCCCCAGCTGAGATGTGGCCAAAAGGCTCAGTGTGGGATGGGCACCAGCCCTACAGCCCTGGGCTAGCTCTTCACCTTTTTCTGTCTCCATCTTCAGTCCTTTCATCAGCATCCAGTGACTCCTTGTTTCACCTTCCTCCCACAGAGACACTGATGGACTCCACAACGGCGACAGCAGAGCTGGGCTGGACAGTGCATCCTCCATCAGGGGTAAGGCATCACCTTACAGGGACCTGGAGCTGCTCTGCAGTCTCTTCTGCACCTGAATGTGGCAGGCTTGGCCCAGCACAAGTCAGGCACTGATGCAAAGTGCCTTGGCCATGTGGGAAGAGCACAAAAGGAGGTGACAGTTGAGGTTTTCAGTAGTTTTCTAGGAGATCATACTCCAAAAAAACCCCAGTGTTGGTGGAAGGGAATTCCCACCCCACAGAATCAAACAGGTGTGGTGCTAGAGGAATCATACTCTCCACAGAGCTGGCCTGCAGCCACCTAAAGATGAGGAGAGGAAGAAACAACATGTCAAGGCCCACTGTCATTTGTCTCACTTGTTATTCCATTGCCTGTCACGTGTGGCAGGATGAGGGCATTAGGCTCTGGTCCTGAAAGGACGGTCCAGCATCCCTGGCATCCCACAGGGAGACGTTTGCTGGCTCAGCAGAACTGTCTCTCTGCCTTACCAGGGCCAGGTGTACCCTGAGACACATCCAGAGTCCACCCTGAAGAAGCTCCTGTAAAGAAGAGCTTGGGCAGGCAGTGCCTCAGCTTCACCCCCCAGAGGTGCTGGCACTGCCCAGGCTCCCCAGGGCACAGCCCCAGGGCTGCCAGAGCTCCAGGAGGGTTTGGACAATGCTCTGAGGCTCAGGGTGGGATTGTGGGCTGTCCTGGGCAGGGTCAAGAGTTGGACTCAATGATCCCTGTGGGTCCATTCCAACTGAGAACATTCTGTGGTTCTGTGACTTCTGCACCCTCCCGCTCACGGGAGAAAACCAGAGTGGAGGCACCTCTGTGTCCCATGTGGGCCATCAAGGTGCTTCAGAGCATCCTGCCCACCTCTGGCTGCAGTGACCAGCAGCAGCCACAGACCCCCAGACCTGCTCCCTCATCCTTGGGTGGCCCAATCCAGCCTGGCCAAAGCCTGGGGATGCTTCCCATGCCCTGTGCACGGCAGTGGTGGCTCAGGCTCCGTCCTGCCTTCCATCCACCCTCCGAGGGGCTGGATGAAGACATTCCTGTGGTCCTCACCCCCAGGCTGACAGCATGCCCCCCATCTGAGCCGACTTGGCCAAGAAAAGCCTGGTCTGGGGAGGATAAGCCGAGCTGGAGCAGCGTGGCTGCGCGTCGGGCGCTGCTGGCCGGGCCCATCACCATGAGAAAGGGCAGAGCTGCCCCAGCCCCGCCGGTGCCCGCCCAGGGGGATGACGGACACACAATGAGGGGAGCAGAGGTCAAGGCTCTTTCTCTCCTGGCCCGGCCTTTCTTGTTTGCCATGTTTCCATATGTGAAGCACGCCCTGCTCCTGCTGCCCAGCCCGGCCGTAATGAGGCCGGGGCCGGCTGGAAGCCTCTCCCCAGGTTATTGTGCTGCCGCCTTCTTTTGAGCTCCCGGCATGTTAATTAGAGAGCCAAGAGAAAGGGAGAGGCTCCTAATTAAGCGTCGAGGAAGTGCAGGGGCTGTGCTCAGGGGTGATTTTCTCTCCCATCTGGGAAAAGGGAAGTCTGGAGCCAGGCGCTCGCTGTGGCGGGGATGTGGGAGGGTGCTGGGGGTCCCAGCCTGGTCCCCAGGGTGCTCCCCCGTCCCCCAGCAGGGTGGAGATGCCCATCTGGACAGTGCAGTGCAGTCCCAGTGCCTGGTGGGGTCACCTCCTGTCTTCCCCTCAGGGGGGATGTGGGCACATGATGCCCTGCCCTGTGCTCATCACAAGTGACAATTCTGCAGTGCCTTCATGGCTTCATATCCACGGGCAGGACAAGGCAGTGCGTCCCACCCAGTCGTGACTGGCCAGGTTGGGTGCAGCTGGCATCACCTGGAAGACAGAAGCTGCTGTGTGCTCCTTTTTGGGGATTATTAGAGACCCCAAAGCCCAAACAGTTGCCTTATGTCTGTCTCTGAAGCTCTTGTGCCATTCACAGATGTCCCCAAGCCCTGCCTGCAGCGTCTCCTGTTCATCCCGAGCCCTGGAGACCCTCATTCCACCATGTGCTGCTGCTGCCTGACCAAGGCTGAGCTCTGGGCTCGTGTCCTTCCCCTCCCTGGGGGCTCGGGAGGTGTGGGTGGGGGGTCCCTTGGTCTTGGTGGCTGCCAAGGTGGGTGTCTGGAGTGGTCCAGGTGAGGGAGAGCCCCATCAGAGACAGGGCAAGGGAAGGAATTGCTTCTGCATGCCTTGTCCTTGATTCCCTCACTCCCCTCCCAACCAGTGCCCTGAGAAGCAGGGAGATCCTGCAATTTGCCACTAACACACCAAATTTATTTCTGGAAAACAAAGCAAATACTCTAGCTGTGTTTTGTGAGGATGCTCTTCTCGTCCCCCAGCCCCAGCAGCAGATTTACAGCCACTGCCAATCTGAAGTGGTTGGAGCTGTTGGGGATCTTCCCTGACAACCTTCTGTTGGGTTGTGAGCTTTGATGTGCAAGGAGCAATCTGTCTCCTGAGCCTCTCTCCCCAGCCCTGGGTGCCCTTGTGAGGCCATTTACAACCTGATGTCTGGGGGTGCTCTGCTCCTGCAGAATTTTCCCTGGATTTGGTCCTGGCACTGGTGCTGGATCTGGGCTGTGCTGCTGCCCTGCCCTGGGTGTTGTGATCCAGGGCAGGTTTGTGCTTGGGGTGTGACATCCATGGGAAACAGCTCGGCTTCCACTTGAGCAGGCTTATGAACAAACTGAGAAGGAGCAGTTCCAGCTGGCCAGGACTGTGTCACATGCCAGCAGGACTCTGGTCCCTGTTGCCAGCCGGGTGCCCTGGGTGGGGATGGGACTGCAGGGAGATGCTCTGTACTCTGGCAGGGGCTGAGCAGGGGGAGATGCTCTGTGAGCTGAGTGTTCTTCTCCCACAGAGACCCTTCCCTGTTGGTGCTCCCCACAGAGGAGCAGTGGCCAGTTACAGGCTGCAGCTCATGCCCTGCATCCCCCACTCTGAAGCAGCCCCATCCTACACAGAATGGAGACAAGCGCTGGAGGATTTGGGAGAAAACAGCCTGGGAAAAGGGCAAAGAGCTGGAGAAGGCCAGGAGGTGTCACAGCAGCCCTGAGCTTTGTGAGGACCCCAGCTGGGACTGTGTCAAGGGGGTTTAGACTGGATGTTAGGAAAAGGTTCTTCCCCCAGAGGTGCTGGCACTGCCCAGCCTCCCCAGGGAATGGGCACGGCCCCAAGGCTGCCTTGGACAATGGAGCCTTTGGACAATGCTCTGAGGCACAGGGTGGGGTTGTTGGGGTGACTGTGCAGGGCCAGGAGATTGACTTGATGGTCCTTGTGGGTCCCTTCCAGCCCACGATATTCTCTTCTGTAATTCTATGTAGCTTCCTCCAGAGCTGGCAGAGTCAGTCAGCTGGGGGGAGCTGGGCAGAACTTCCCATGGGGAAATCTGTCATCTCTGAGCTGTCTTGCTGAGAAGGATGTTGCTGTCACGGCACAGCTCGTAGGCATGTCTGCATCCCAGACATCCAGTTCAGGACAGCTGGGGCTAGGACCTGAGCACACCTCCTGCAGGAACCCCAAAGCATTCGACCCTTGAAGGGGCAGGGATAAGGGCTTCAGTGGGACTTACCCAGCACCTCCTTTTTGGGAACACGGTGGGATTGGCTATGGTCCCGTCCTGCCCCTGGGAAGAGGCACTGGCTGCAGCCAGCCAGGAGGTTTTATGGGTCCTGTCTGCCATGTGTGTAACCATAGTGGCACTGCTGGGAATCCCTGTGCAAAAGGCACCATGTTCCTTTGTCAGAGGCACAGCCATGCACCATGGCCATGGGCACAGCCCTACTAAAACCATTTCTGCAGAGCAGTGGCCTTGCTGTCCCACCGGGGGCAGAGAGGCTTGGCCGTGAATCCAGGCATGGAGCATGGTGCTGGTGGCAGTGAGGTGGCCCTAAGGGGGCCCTTTGTCCCCACAGTGTGGAGCCTTCCTGGGGCACAGGTACAGGGCACCTGCAGGCAGGTGCTGGCATGAGGTGCTGAGCACTCTGGGACAGCCTGTGGGATGGGGTGGGCACGGAGAGGGGCAGCTGGTGCTGGCAGAGCCTACTTGGCACACAGTGGGGATGGGAAGAGGTGAGAGGGGTGAGGGGGAGCACCCATTCAGTGCAGCCCCTTGACTGTCTGTGTCCTGCCCGCAGTGGGAAGAGGTGAGTGGGTACGATGAGAACATGAACACGATCCGCACCTACCAGGTGTGCAACGTCTTTGAGTCCAGCCAGAACAACTGGCTCCGGACCAAGTACATCCGGAGGCGAGGAGCACACCGCATCCACGTGGAGATGAAATTTTCTGTCCGGGACTGCAGCAGCATCCCAAATGTGCCAGGCTCCTGTAAGGAGACTTTTAACCTGTACTATTTCGAGTCGGACTTTGACTCGGCCACCAAGACTTTTCCTAATTGGATGGAGAATCCTTGGATGAAGGTGGACACGATTGCTGCTGACGAGAGCTTCTCACAGGTGGACTTAGGTGGGCGGGTGATGAAGATCAACACTGAGGTGCGCAGTTTTGGGCCCGTCTCCAAGAATGGGTTCTACCTGGCCTTCCAGGACTACGGGGGCTGCATGTCCCTGATTGCTGTCCGTGTCTTCTACCGCAAATGTCCCCGTGTCATCCAGAACGGGGCCGTCTTCCAAGAAACGCTGTCGGGAGCAGAGAGCACCTCTCTGGTGGCAGCCAGGGGGACGTGCATCGCCAACGCCGAGGAGGTGGACGTGCCCATCAAGCTGTACTGCAACGGGGACGGCGAGTGGCTGGTGCCCATCGGCCGCTGCATGTGCCGCCCCGGCTACGAGTCGGTGGAGAACGGGACGGTCTGCAGAGGTAAGCACAGCCCCAGGGCTCTCCTCTGCTGCTGGGGGCACATCTGGGACCTGCATGGACCGCCTGGGAGGGACCTCCTTGGGCAGGGGTGGCAGAGGGGCACGTGTGGAGGCTGAGTCCTTTGCCAGCTCCTCACTTCCCGCCCTAGGCTCATCCATCCATTGCAGAGGCTGTGCGTGACCTTCGTGTCCCCAGAGTCACTGGGTTCAGGGTTGGCACTTACTGCTGGTGCCATCCACGCTCTCCAGTTTTTGGAGGCACATCCTTGTGGTGCATGTCACCAGTTGCCTCCCAAAATACTGGGGCTGTTACGCTGTTGTTTTTGCTGTGTACTTTGGCATGGCCTGAGTCTCTTCTTGGATGAGGGGAGTGGGAATGCAGGGTCCCAGAAGGGTGCAGTGTCTGTAGTGTTTTCCTGGTGAGGTTCACATGGCCCAGGGTGGGATATGGTCATGGCCTGTTCAGAGCTACCTGGCCCCTGTGCTCCTCAACAGCCAGAGGTTTCCTGCCCTATAAATGTTCTGCCTCTGTAGATGTTCTCCTGCCCCTGTAGATGTTCAAAGCAGACTCTGTGAGTGCCTGCTGAACTCAGCTGAGCACCATGGAGCCAGTGTGGTCCCAGGCCAGCAAGAGGCTGAGCACCCCCATCCCTGAGCTGATGTCTGTGCTCCTGTCCAGTCATACGTGGGCTCGGGAAGGTTGAGGAAGGAGCTCCTGGGTTTGCTGGGAGGGAGGTGGAGACCTCAGAGCTGTGTGATGGGCACCTGCAGCTCTGTCATGCATGGAGCAAACCACAGAGTTTGGCAAACATGATCATTTTCCCCCTGTCCTGGCTGAACATCCAAATCATTCTGCGGTTCCAACAGCATCGGCACACTCCAAGCAGAGCCAGGGCTTCTGAGATCAATTATACATACATCTGTGGCCACTGCAGAGCCAAGGGAGGAGCTGTGTCTCCTCTCTTCTGGCTTTGAAGGGGTGGCTAAGTAGAACCAAGCATGGGGAAGGTGCTGGTAGTGAGAGGCAGACACACTGGAGAGCGGAATGGACAATCTGATGGTGCTCAGTGAGGACTGTAGGCTGTATGGTCCCCTTGGACAGGGCTCCATGTCTGCTGCTGGTGGCTGGGCTGCTCATGCACCAAAATTCGGGTCCTGGTGTGCTGTGAGGATCATTTAATATCCATGATTTCAGCGACTCCTCACTTAGCCACTGAAGGCTTCTTCCCACTGAGCTCGGGCAGATCAAGTGTCTCCCAGCCTCAGCAGGGGCGGGGATGGGGACAGCAAGGAAGTACTGCTGGAAGCTGAGCCCGGCTAATCCCTGCCTCGAAGGGCAGACGGGGGTTTTACAACTCCCAAGTGAAGCATCTGTGGCAACACCAGAAAGCCCCAATGATTCATGGCAGCTTTTCCGTCTCAGGCTGTTTTTAACCCGAGCAGGGCCAGCCCTGCACAGCGCTTTGCTCTGATGCGGCCGGGGTTTGTCGCGGAGCTCCCCAGCGTCACTGCGAGCCGAGCCAAGGGGCAGTCCCCTCCCGCAGAGCCCTGTCCCCGCAGGCCTGGCGGGGAGCAGAACGGGAAGGAGCGGGCTGAGGTGGAGGGAGCGAGAAGGAGGGAGAAGCCGGTCCCGTCTTTGTGTGGGAGCAGCGGGATTTGGGGAGGTCCGGTACCTCGGCAGCTGCTCCTGCAGCCGGTGCTGGCGCACGCCGGGCCCGCGCTCCCCGGCCTCGTTAATCACGCGGTGGCCGGGAGCCCATGGTCTGCATGGGGCAGCTGCTCCGGCTGCTCCCCTTCCCCTTCCCCTTCGCTTTTCCCTTCCCCTTCCCCTCCCCCTCCCCTTCCTTTTTCCCTTCCCTTTCCCCTTCCCCTCCCCCTCCCCTTCCTTTTTCCCTTCCCTTTCCCCTTCCCCTCCCCCTCCCCCTCCCCCTCCCCCTTCCCCTTCGCTTTTTCCCTCCCCTTTCCCTTCCCTATCCATTTCCCCTTCACCTTCCTCTTTCCTTCCCATTCCCTTCTTCCCCTCTTCTTTTCTTTCCCTTTCCCTTCGCTCTTTGCCTTTGCCTTCCCCGTTCCTTCTTTCCCTTCCCCTTCTTATGTGGTGTGGAGTCAAGGCTGGACGGGCCCCAGGACTGTGCCAAACTGGGACACCCCCTCCATTTTTCCCTGGCAGCCCCGAGGAGTGAGGACTGGGAGGAGAGCCAGACACGGAGTTGGCTGGGCAGCCATGGCATCCCCATCCTCTCCCAGCCCTCCCAGCGAGCCCCACAAAGGGCTGGGAAGGGAAGGACCTGCGGGAGGCATCCCTGCATCCCTGCCCTCCTCCCGCCAGGTCCCTGCCCCTGGTCCCTGCGGAGGCAGCAGCAGAGCTGCCTGGCGTGGAGGACTCACTCCTACATATGGCTGGCAGGTTTGCTCGTGTTTCCAGGGGTGGGAGGGAATCTGGGCCCCTCTCCAGAAGCAAAACAAAAGCAAATCCGAGCTGGCTTTCGGGGTGAAGTTCTCTTGCACACGGAGGCGTGCAAACAGGACGTGGCAGGGAGCTTGGGGGGCCCTGGTCCTGCCCCACCGAGGGGTCCAGGTGGAGAAGGGCATCCCAAGGAATGGACAACCCCTCTGTGCAGCTGGAAGGAGTTGCTCATTTTCTCTGCTGGGTTTTTCATCTGGCTAATAGCGCGCCAGCCTGCTCGCGGCAGTGTGCACAAGGGATATTTATGGAGGAAGTTCATGCATCTAACAGCTTAAGCTCTTCTAAGCTCGCAACCCCAGCACAAAAGGATTTGGGGGCAGTTAACAATTCTGTGTGGTTAAGAGATTTTCATTTCACTGGGCCTGGCTTGCTGCTCCCGCAGGGCCCTGCGAGGGGCTGGCTGCCTGCTCCTCTCCGCTCCTCTCCACCCCAGCTCCTCGCTGGTGAGGGGCTCCACAGCATCTCCCCCAGCCCCATCCTCCCCGCTTCACCTTCTGCTCCCTGCCTGCGTCTTTTCTCTCCGTCTCCCTGTTCTTTGTCTGTGCCTCCCCCTCCCCTCCCCTCCCCTCCCCGTCCCTCCCATGCAGCACATTAAGCGCGTTTCTCCCTCTGCCTCCCGTATCCATTGGCTCTGCTCAGCCACGGTGGAGGCAGAGCCATTGTGCTCGCCAGGCTGGCTGGGCAGTGGATGGACGCTGCCTGTACGGCCCGTGCCTGCTCAGGGACAGCAGCTGATGGCTGCTGCTCCCAGCAGTTCAGCCCTTCATCCCTTCTGCAGCTCCTCTCCGTCACAGCAGGGTATCTCTGCTCCCTGCATTCTCTTTGTTGTGCTCGTACAGCACCGAGCGTCAGGAGTCCTGGTCTTGCCAGAGTGACAAGGGATGGTTTTGCCCTGCAGAAGCTGGTGGTGACACTCTCTGGCTGTCAGAGACATCTGGTGTCATCCCCTGGGGTCACAGGCCTTTCTGAGGAGGAGAGGAGCTGCTGACCTGATGGGAAGAGGAGAAACCAGGTCAGATTCAGGCTGGCAGCTGTCTTCTCGTTGGCTCTCTTCTCTGTTCTCTGCCCCTCTACTCCACTTTTGTGAGACTCTCCTGCAATGCTGCCTCCAGCTCTGGGGTCCCCAACATCAGAAGGATGTGGAGCTGCTGGAATAAGTCCAGAGGAGGCCACAGAGATGTTCTGAGGACTAGAGGCCCTCTGCTCTGGAGCCAGGCTGGGAGAGCTGGGGGTGCTCACCTGGAGAAGAGAAGGCTCCAGGGAGAGCTCAGAGCCCCTTCCAGGGCCTAAAGGGGCTCCAGGAGGGCTGGAGAGGGACTGGGGACAAGGGATGGAGTGACAAGGACAAGGGAGAATGCCTTCCCACTGCCAGAGGGCAGGGATAGATGGGATATTGGGAAGGGATTCTTGGCTGGGAGGGTGGGGAGGCCCTGGCACAGGGTGCCCAGAGAAGCTGTGGCTGCCCCTGGATCCCTGGAAGTGTCCAAGGCCAGACTGGACAGGGCTTGGAGCAGCCTGGCATAGTGGAAGGTGTCCCTGCTCATGGCAGGGGGTGGGACTGGATGAGCTTTAAGGCCTTTTCAACCCAAACCGTTCTGGGATTCTCTGATTTGGCAGCTCAAGGTGGAGCTGGGCCTCCCCTGAGGGGAGCCCCAGGGCTCAGCAGGGTCTCCTTCCCTGCCATGACTTTGGTGTCCAGGGCAGCAGACCTGCCACCACCTCACCGTGTATGGGGGGCACAGGCTCAGATGTGACAGGCACACGTGACAAGGACCCTGAGCCATCCCTCCAGCACAGAGGGTGGGAAGCAGCCAGGCTGTATTTGGGATTTGAAGGGGGCCAAGTATGTGCTGAGGGCTGAGAGCAGCTTCTCCATGTGCTGGAGTAGGGCCTGTCCAAGCTGCCTCACAGTCATGGCCCACGAGGACGTGATGTTTTCATGATAAGAGGCTATTTCTGGCTCTGTGCCTGTTTTGGGTCTGGGCCTCCTCTGATAGTGCTGGACCCAGCCAATAAATTATAAGGCTCTAGGGGTAATCGAGTTCTTCCAGGAAGCATTCCTACTTGAACTGGAGCAGATACAGCCAATTGTTCTGGAAATGTTTCCAGAGACAGAGAACTGCCCATTAAATGCTTCCAGAGGTTGTCCCTGCTTTCTTACTCCGCTGTGCCTGGCGCTCCCACCTCAGAGAGCTCCATCCATCGCCACACCTCTGTGCTCTGTGTGCCTGTTTGAGGGTAATCTTTGGCCCCTGGTCCTCTGGTAAGGTTTTCAGCCAACTTTTTTGGCTCTTCCCAGCCCTTGGCGCTGCTTTAGCCTTTCCCTTGGCAGATCCAGTTCCCCACATCCAGGCTGCTCATGGCAATCAGCTGCATGCCAGAGGGGATGCTGAGATTCCCTCTGCCTACATCCCCCCTTTGTATAACTGTTTTGGCAATGGCATTTCTCTGGGTGCTTTTGAAGGATCCTTGTCCTTCCTTGTGGGGCTGGGAGAACTGGGACTGCATCCTTGTCCCTGCAGGTGTGATTTGACACATTTGTACTGAAATGCACATTCCTTGCTTGTGCCCAGCTCCCCAGGGCATCGGGATGGCTGTATCGGGAACCCATCCTTCTCAGTATTTACCACATCACAGCTTCCATGTCAACAGCTAACTTTATTGGGAACACTCTGGGCTTTCTCCTGGGTCATTGATAAAAATGTTCAACAGCCCAGAGGCACGAACCACATTTGTTGGCTGCAGCAGGAACAGCCCTGCTCAGATCTCCGGCCGCGCCGCGTCCGCCTGCCAAGTTTTAATTCATCGAGGATGTCGCACAGCGTCGGTGGAGCCACTGATTTCAGAACCAAAATATCCCGTGTGTTAGCCAGGGAAAGGCTCTGCAGAGGTTGGAGTGTGTGACATTAATGCCATCACCCCCCCAGTCAATCCTGTAATGGCATCAAAACCCCGTACAAGGCTAATTTGCCTTAATCTGTTTTCCCTAAGTGCACACGGGTTGGCACTGCTGTCCCTGCCTTCCTTCAATCCCTTGCTGACCCAGTCCTGGAGCTGTCACAGCCTTATTTGACTGGTACTGACATTGCAGTCCTAAAATAGCCACAACTGCCTCATTTAGCAGATAGCTTTTTCCTCCATCTCTGGAACACCCCGTTGCCTCACGGCATGTGGGAAGTGAGCACTGAGTGTGCCCCAGCCCATCCGCCCTCTCCTACACCCCCTTAGGTAGGGGCTGCCCTGACAGTCTGATTTAGCAATGTTTCACTTTAGTGGCTGCTATTTAACATCTTGAGTTACTGCTGGAATGGAAAGTATTCCACCATCATCCTCGAAGATGATGACATCACCTGGCTCCTTCCCAAGTACAAAACAGGAATTTGTCTGCCTTTTCTACGGGCTTGTTGACAATTTGAATGCTCCCAGCCGGCCGAGGCTCGGTGGCATTGTTGGATTCTGCTTTTGGGGCTTCTCCCTCTCCTCCCTCTCTGTCTGGCAAGCAAGAATACAGCATCTTTCTTTCCATGGCTTTGATTCTTCTTGCTGACCTCTCCATGTTGTGAATCCAGTTAGGGTTGTGGTGGAGACTGCAGCTGCTCACTGAGAGCCATTCCACACCTGCCTGGTGCTTGTCCTCTGCACATTCCTGTTGGAGTCTGGGCTTGGGGAGGTTGGAATGGGACCTGGGGGAGCTTGGCAGAGCAAGGGGGTGTCAGACAGGGGGGTTGAGGTATTGATTTGCTGGTGCTGTGAAGCCCCAAGAGATGCTGATCTCACGGGGAGGATCACAGGTGGTCCAGGAGTGGGGCAAGAGATGTGCTGTCAAAGGAGGGAGATGAACCACTCACTTTGGAATAGGAAATGCAGCTTCTGAGGAGCTACACCTTCTTGGGAAACAGCAGAAATTAGAGTTCCTTTCTCATTTTGCTTGCAAGACAAGGAATAGACTGAGACCTTCCACAGAAGTATTTTCTCTACAGAGAAAGGGAGGAGATGAGATTTTCCAGGACATGAGAGTGGATTTTGAGCAGGAGGAGGTTGCAGAGATCTCCAAGCCCTGCTGTGATGGTGTAGGAAAGAACTCAGCAGGATGCACGAGGTGACCTGAGAGCAGCCCATAGGAGCCCAGAGGGGAACAGCATCTTCTCATTCATCAGTGTGGGCAGGTCACAAATCCCTTGGGCTGGAGGGAAGGATGGAGATCTCAGGTCCAGCAAAACCCAGTGGTAGTTTCCTGATGGAAATGATGGCCATTCCTCAGAGAAACATGGTGGAGTTTTGCATTGCCTCTGTCTGCCACAGCTGCTGCTTCCCAGCCCCTTTGCCCCACGCCCTCCATCCCTCTGCTCAAGGTCTCACAATGATTTGGGTTGGAAGGGACCTTGAAGATCACCCAGAGCTGCAGGGATGGTCTCTGCCCCCCTTCCCACTCTGGGATGGGCTGCTCCCTCCATCCCACTGGGATCAGTGAGGAAATGTGTGGAGCTGAGTGAAAGCAGCCCTGGAGGTGGTGACCCCTCTGTCCCTCTGGGGCACAGGGACACTCAGTAACACAAGTGCTTTCCTGGACCTGATGTGTACCCAGGAGAAAATCTCCCCCTGACTTTACTTTTACATGATGAAAGAGCATTTTGGGTCAAACACCACATTCCTGGTGCTGCTACACCCATGAGAGCAGGGAATAGCAGCTCTGGCAGCATCCTCTGCCCATACCGGTGGGAGCGTGGCATTTATTCCTCTCTCTCCTTCCTTGGCCTCCCTTTCCCCTGCTCCCCCCTCTTTTTTTTTTTTTTTTCTGAGTAAAGTGGTAAACATTAATAGGAGCTGGAATGAATAGCTGGGATTCAGGCCCAGGATTCCAGGATTTTAACTCATTATTGCCATAAAATGAAGGCAAAGTGGGGTTTCGCCATTAGTTTTTTCCTTTGATTGAAGGCACTCAGAGATCTTGGGGGGGAAAGGAGGATTTTTCCTTGAATTCCTCACAGTGCTGGATTTTTATGGGGCAAGAGGAGAATATTTTTCATCATATGTAACTTGAGGAATATTGGAGAAAAATACTGCTTTTGAGGATTTATTTTCTTTTTTGTTTGAAATTTTTCAGCAAGTTGGGCCAAAGCCAAGAGATTGTGTTGAACATTGAATTTTGGGACATACCCTCAGACATTCTCTGCACTGATTTAAAGTTTTTCTGATGTCAGATGAGTCAGATGTGCTCAGTAAGAGCACAGCTCTTTGATTTTAGCCACACAAGGTAAAAACCTTACAGAGAATTTAATCTGTAAGCCATGATTAGCTTAATTAGCTCCAGGGAAACTCGTTATTGTTCCCCATATGCCTTAGAAATGTAATCTATCACTGGGAAGTGTACAGAAAAGTCCCCATAAAGGTTGGGAAATGGAATCAAAGTGTTCATAGCTCATACAATGGCTCTGTTAACATACCAAACTTCAAATGAGGTTTAATTAGGTTTGACCAAGGAAAATACACTTTTATTGTCACGTTTTGAAGGAGACCTGAAGTTTGGTGACACTGCTCTGTGATGGCCAGTCCTTATGTGGGTAGTTGGAACTTAAACACCTGCTGCCTCCCCCTCCAGACCCTTCCCCATTCTCAAGGACTTTGGGTGCTCCCCAAGAGCTTAAACAGAAGAGGCTCTGAACCACATCCTTGACTTCTCCCTGCTGTGAGCTCCAGCAGTTTTCCTCCCCTGGGGCAGCAGCCCCTGCCCATCTGCCTTGGATGCTTTTGCTGGAGTCCCAGTAGTGGGGAAACTGGCTGTGGTACCAGAGAAACTGGGAGTTTGCAGGATGGCAGGCCTTGAAGGCTGGAAAACAGGGAACAGGGAATAGCATGGGCAGGAAAGTAGAAGTCACTGGGTCTGGAGAGCAGCCTGGGAGCAGGAGGCAGGAAAAGGTTGTGGTCAGGCCTGGAGCCACCAGCTCTGTGCCTTGGCACCCAAGAGGGGACCTGTGTGAGCACATTGTGACAACCTGTGAAGCCTTTCCAGGTTTCTGCAGCAAGATCTTCAAAAACTGAGATATCTTCTTCCCCTCAGCATGTTGAAGTGACACCTGCTAAGGTGTTGGCATCTTCCTGGAGTCCTTGGAGGTAACCCGGGGATTTTGGCTTTGCTCCTTGTGTCAGAAACCAGAGAGAGCTTAGCAGAAAGTGATGTTTTCAGTTGGCCAGTGGGAATCTTGGTGCTTGAGGGTAGGGTTCTTCTCCCCAAGCTCTTGGGCTGGTCCCCAGCTCCACGAAGGGCTGCAGGTGCCACACTGATGCTGCAACAGCAGCCAGGGATGGGCATCCCTGCACCGTGAAGTGAGAGATGGAGCTCTTGGAGATCCACAGCCTGGAAATAACCCCTGTGACCAGGGGCAAATTCAAACTGCATTTTGAGGGAATATCTTCAGGTTTTGGATGCTGACAGTTTTCAGCAACGACAACTTCCTACTTTAGAGTCTTTTAGCACTCTCACTATTGGCACTTCAGGAGCTCACAGAGACCCTGTGTTCAAGACCATTGTTAAGGCTGAAACCACAGCCAGCAATTTCCTTCCAAAACATTATGATCCCAAGAGTCCTGTGGTTGTTACACCCACAGCTGGACAGGAACAGGAGCAGAGTGAACAATAAATGACATGTGAGAAAGGGTTTGTCATCCAAACGACCAAAATGCCCAAACCCTCCAGATCAGTCAGAATTACAGTGCAGCCTGAAGTGCAGCCCGTGGAGCAGAGTAACACTCTTACTTTGCTCCCCATGGCATTTCTCCCAGCCTGGATGGCTTTGGAAAAGAGTGTAGTGACTTCTGAAGTGGCTGCAGGAACAGCACAGTCCATGGGATGCCCCAGATCTGCCCTTTTATAGCCCAGGCTCTCTGGGAGGGAAGGGGCTGTGCAGCATCAGGGCCGTGTTGGCTCTTGGGCAGCAGGGAGGGGTTCACATCACACTGCTCCTCTTTGTGCCTGCCCCTCAGGACAGCCCATCCTGGGCAGGGTGTCTGCATCCCCCCGGGACAGGCAGAATGGAGGGATGGATGGATGGATGGATGGATGGATGGATGGATGGATGGATGGATGGATGGATGGATGGATGGATGGATGGATGGATGGATGGATGGATGGATGGATGGGGGCTGCTGCTCCAGGCAGTGGCCCCAGGTGCCCATGGGTGTAGAACAGGCAGGATACAGGACATTGCTGGGCATCAGACCCTTAGCCTGGAATTTCTCAGGGGCTGATCTCTCTCCTGAGACATTTCAGTGGAAACCAACTGTTTTTTCCAAGCTTTCTTTGCCCCTTTCCCTCCCCTTCTTTTTACCTTATCCCTCATCTCATGTACTGGTGACAGTTCTGCAGTGTCTGTCCATATTGCTGTCACCATGATCCCAGAGGATTATTCTGGCAGATTCCCTGTTCACTCCCACCTGGATGGTTTGGGATCCTCCAGAACTACCTTTGGCTCTCAGGGATCTCAAGGAAGGAGGAGCAGGAGGAGCAGGTGATTCCTCAGGCTGCACAGGCAGTGGACACCAGAGCTGCTCCCTCATGCCAGCCATCACCCAGAGGATTCCCAGAGCTGAAGGCAGGAAGCTCAGGAGGGTTTATCCCAGTGGAAATCCTCCTGCTGCAGAGCTTTCCTTGCAGCACGGTCAGCAAAATTCATTCTGAGCCTTTCAGTGCACCCGTGCAGCCTCATTAATAAAACAGAATGAGGAAAAGCGGGGAAAACAGGAATAGAATAAACATTTGTGGAATTACTCGTGCACTGAGAAGCTTCTCATTCCCCTTTCCCTACAGTGCACCCCAGTGATGGATTAAAGGCTGCCTTCCTTTGCCCTTGCAGTGCTGTTTGTCCTGGTATGGGGACAGCACTGCCATCCTGTCACCTTCACAGGTGCCGTCACCTGCCTCAGCTCCCACAGGGATCCAGGCAGGAGTGGTGGTGTTTTACTCTCAGTTTACACCCTGGGAGGGAGCTTGTGGCATCAACTGAAGAATGAAAGACAAGGGAGATGTTGTAGGAAAAATAATCTCCAGGTTTTCTCCAGCTTGCTTTTCCATCCAGGCAAATGCCAGCCTGAGGACCTTCCTGGAGCATGTCCAGAGACAGGAACAGAGCTGGGGACAAGTCTGAGGCATGAGTCTGGTGAGGAGAGGCTGGTGGAGCTGGGGAGGCTCAGCCTGGAGAAAAGGAGGCTCAGGGGGGACCTCCTGGTTGTGCACAACTCCCTGACAGGAGAGGACAGCCAGGTGGGGTCGGGCTCTGCTCCCAGGGAACAGGGACAGGACAAGGGGAAATGGCCTCAGGTTGTGCCAGGGCAGATTTAGTTGGATATTAGGGAAATCTCTTCCTGGAAAGGGTGGTCAGGCATTGGCACAGGCTGCCCAGGGCAGTTGTGGAGGTGTTTAAACCTCGGGATGTGGCACCTGGGGACATGTTCAGTGGTGGATATGACAGTGCTGAGTTGATGACTGGACTCGATGATCTTGGAGGGCTTTTCCAACCGTAGGGATTCTATAAAAGGCAGTGGCAGGAGGCTCTGGTTCACGCTCAGTGAGTGCCTGCTCTGGCTGGTGTTCCTGCTTTCCAAAGGGCATTATGAAGCAGGAGAGGAATGCCACTCTGCCCAGTGCTCACTCACGTTGTCACCATGTGTACAGCTGATCTGGAAACAGAGTGAAAAATCTGAGCATGTGGATCTTCATGATACCCTATAATTAGAACTGGTCTCTTTTTTTTCTTTTTTTTTTTTTCTTCTTGAAAGTTTTGCTGTCTGGCACAGATGGAAGTGATCCCAGTTTGTTTTTGTGTCTCTTGAATTAGAGCATGGCTGCTCTTTCCAGGATTTCCCAGGCAAAAATATCCTCATGGGGACCTGCCCAACACGCAGGGTGGGTCCTCTGGGATGTGCTTTTGGATTTTTTTTTGATTTTGGATTTTTTTTTGCCTCTGGATTCCTCTAGGAGCCGTGGTGGGGATTTACTCTTGTCCCGGGGCTGGTTTACCAGCAATTCCAGGTGCCAGGCAGACGTGGAGTGGGTGAGAGCATGTCCTGAAAGGGGACACGTGGGACAGCACCTGGAGCAGAGTGTGCAAGGCTGAGCACAGGGTTCAGACTGAAGCCAGGTGCAGGTTTGCTGCTCAGTCCTGCCTAGAGAATCCTGAGATGGTTTGAGTTGAAGGGACCCTCAACAACCTCCTCCAGTCCCACCCCCTATCATGGGGAGGGACACCTTGTCTTGGTAATCTCCAATCTTCCTCTACCTCAGTTTGCTCCAATCCAACCTGGCCTTGGACACTTCTCTGGGATGGGGCAGCCACAGCTTCTCTGGGCAAGCGAGCAGAGAGGCAGTGATGTTTCTGTGGCAGCAGAATTCCTCCCTCCATCCCAGGTTTCCTGACCCCAGGGCTCAGGAGGGCTGTGGGGGAGCTCAGGAGGGATTTGCCAAGCCAGGGCTGGGGTAGCAAGACACGTGGGACCACCAAAGCTGCACCAGACCGACTGTTTCGTACATTTTGGGGGTACCCCCCCTGCATGGTGGGGTTTCCATGGCAACCAGAGTAGTGATTTCCTGCATGCTGATGTGCTGGAAGGCCAAAAGCAAAGGTGGGAGGGAGGAAGCAGAGGATGGTGGGCAACAGGCCCTCCCTGGGGAGCCTCAGCCCCGCAGGATGGAGGAGAGGAGGGAAGGAGGACATTTTGCTACCCTGAGCTGTGGTACCCTGTGCTTCAGGGAGGCTTTGTGACCTCCCTGGTGCTCAGAGCAAGGAGCAAGGGCCAGCCCTGGGAAGGGCTTTGTGGGGGCAGCACCTGTGCAGGTGGGGTCTGCTGTGTGTCAGCTCAGGCTGGGGGCTGGCTGCGGAGCTCAACCGGAGCTTGCAAGGATGCAGCACCATGACAGAGCTCCATGCCAGTCCAGGGAGCTCACTAATGAGCAGGATTCATTAATTAGCCCGGGAGGAGCTGCAGCAGCAGCGCTCTTGCTGTCTGGTCTGTGGCCTGGCTGTGTGCAGCAGGGGGGGACCAGGGCACACCAGGACAGGGCTGAGACCCCAGCAGGGCTGAGGTGACACCGCTGCACACAGACACGTGCAGCCAGCTCCACCGGGAGGGTGGCATGCCTCAGGCAGCTGCTGGGTCCCCGCACAGGCACATCTGGCCCACATCTGGTGCCAAGCACGAGGTTTGTAGGGGTCCCAGGTATAAAATCCGCCTTGGAGTGCGGGTGTGTCCTTCTCTCATGCCCTGCGGGTGTGTGGCATTGCCCTGGCACTGCTGCATCTGCGCCCCAGGGCTGACGTCCCCGTGTCCCCAATGTCCCCACTGTCACCCGCCGCCTTTGAACCCCCGGCCGGGTTGCGGCTGCGGCGGCACCGAGTGCTGGAGCTGCTAGCAGACTGGAAATGTCTTTTGTCAAAGCTTGAGATGCCTCCAACCTCCTTTAATTAAAGACAATTACTGCTTTCAGCCCCTCTTCACAGCTCAGCTGGGTTGTTTGCAAACACACAGCTGCGGGAGGCTTTGTGCCCCTCTCCGAGTCCCGCTTCCCTGGAGACGAACAGAGGTTTCTTTATGATCAGCATTAGGCTGGCAGGCAGCTGAGGGAGAGGAGGGGGTGGCCCGGGCTCCTGGGGTGGTTGGTGGTGCAGCCTGGAGCAGCCCTGCCCGCTCCTGTCCGGCTTTCTGTGCCAAACCTGGTGCCCGCTGGGGACATGGGCTGCTGCAGAGGCGTGGAGGGGACAGGGGGGAGAGGGAATGGACGTGTTTGGGCTGCATCACAAGGTGCCTCTTGCCCGGCTGCACAGCAGCCCTGGCAGCTCCGAATACACGCTCTCAGTAACTCTGCTGACTTCGCCGTGACTCTGCATCGCCCTCCTGCAAGAGCTGCAGGGCAGCCCAAAGCTGGGCTTCCTCACCCCAAACACGCTCGGGAAAAAGGAAAATCTGAACCCCCCTGTAAGCAACAACCCCCTTTCTGTGCTTGAATAACTCAGAGGCGGCCAAACGGAGCTCAACCAAACTTTCCAAAACAGTCAGGGCTGGCAGGAGAACAAGCAGCATCCCCGGCAGCCCTCTGGGATGCTGTTTCCAAAAATACGAGCCCGGCGCTGGGGCTGTCTGGAGCCCCGGCTCCGAGCGGCCCCCGCCTCGCTCGGCTCGGCAGCACCGGGGCCAACCCCAGCGCTGCCAAGGCCGTGGCTTCTCCCTTTTCAGGTGCTAATGGTGTCCTCGGGGACAAGGCGGGGACAGAGAGGCAAGCGGGGAGGCCTCCGCCTGCCTTGGAAGCGTTTGGTTGTTAAATGGGAATGGTGAGTGCTCAGCCTTGGGGCTCAGGGAAGCCAAGAGCCGTTTGGAGCCTCTGACAGCCTGACACTGCTCTGTCCTCTCCAATTCACGTTGCAGCTCCGATTCCCTGGTGAGCACTAATCACTGGGCTGAGCATGAAGGGAAGCATACCCCTCAAATGGGAAGCCCAGAAGCTCTTTCCCCTTAAACAGCCTCTCTGTGGACATCTTTGATCTGTTTGGGGGTGGTTTCTTATTCCACAGAAGGCTCTGGGAGGCCAGCAGAGGATTGGAGCAGCCTCCTAGGACAGGTTGAAATGCACGTGCAAGCACCATGGTTTAGCACAGGGGGTGAGTGGGCAGGGTCAAGGACACAGGGCTCCAGAGGTCCTGCTCCTGTAGTCTGTGGGATGCTGAGGTGACAGGGACACAGTCCACGGTCCATAGTGTGACATCACAGGATGCTGAGGGCCATAGTCTGGTCCATAGTGTGACATCGTGGGAAACTGGGATTCCAGGGACAGACTTCATGGTTCATAGTGGGACATCATGGGAAACTGGGGGGTCTGGGGATACAATCCACACTCCATAGTGTGACATCGTGGGAAACTGGGGGGTCTGGGGATACAATCCACACTCCATAGTGTGACCTTGTGGAATGCTGGGGTTCCAGGGCCAGAGTCCAGGTTCCTCAGTGCAGTCTCCATAGTGCTGAGAGTCCTGCTGCTCTCGTGGGCAGCTGGCATCTGTCCCTCGCCCTGCAGTCTCTGTTTGGCAGCACCTTCACATTCAGATCCAGGTGTTGGCACTCTTGGCGTGGTTCACCAGGAGCTGTGTGTGGGGCTGGAGTGTGGACATCCACCAGCTTGTGTCTGCTGGGAAGCTGTTGGCTGCAGCTCTTGGTAGCTGGAGGTCACAAGGGTGCCAAGCAGTTGGTCTGGGCAGACCCAGAAACACCCAGGAGGTGTCCAAGGGAGAGGGCCCCATGTGTTGGGCAGGACGATGTGTGAGGGATAAACATGAGCTTTCCAGGAACACCCTGGTGTTGGTTGGTCTGCACAGTTCTGTACTGGCCAGAGAGCAGAGAAATAAGGGGTAGATGAGTGATGATTCTTCTTGTCCCCTGCCGTGCTGTTCATATTTCCAGTGCCCAGGGTGCCTGTGGCAGTAAGTTATGCAATTTAATTATGCACCATGTTAAAAAATATGTCCTTGCACACTGTATGAAATTGCAAGCAATCTATTCCCATTCATGTCTCCCATATTCCTGATGGCTTTATATCCCTCCCTGAGTGGCCTCTTCTCACGTGGAAGCTCGGAGTTGATTGACTCTCCATATGGAGGCTGCTCTGTGTCCCTAATCATTTTTATCAGCTCCCTCATGCCCTTGTCTCAGGGTGACCACCAGTGCCATCATGTTCGAGCCGTGGCTCCACACGTGGCTTAATGACATTCCTGCTCTGCACTGGGCTCCCTGCTTCATAATTCCTTACATTTTCTCATTTTTTTTGATGATGGATGAGCTTTGAACTGATGTTTTCAGAGCATTATCTCTAGTGTTGCGAGATCCCCTCCCTGCATGTTAATAGCTAATTTAGTGCCCATCATTGTGTTTGTATAATTAGGGCTCTTTTCCCCCAAGTGCATTTGTTTCCTTTTGTCACTGCTGAATTTCATTTGCCGTGTTCTTGCCCAGTCCTTCAGCATCTGGAGATGATCCTGTCACACACTGCCAGTGACTGCAGCTCTGGCGACCCTGGCTGATTTGGGGACACCAGGGGCTGTCCCATGTCACTCATCCCCCCTGGCACAGCCCCTGGGGTGCTCAGTGCAGCTCCTTGTTCATCAGGAGTGACATCTACGGCATCCACCTTAATGTGTGCCTGCCTGGGGGTGTCACCCGTGCTTTGTGCAGTGGGGTCACCCTCGGTGACTGATGGATGCCACTGGGAGAGGAGGGGACTGAGGGGACACTCATCCCAGTTACAGCTTCCTTGTGAGGGCAGAGGAGAGGCAGGCACTGATCTCTGCTCTTTTAGACCAGTGACAGGACCTGAGGGAACGGCCTGAAGCTGTATCAGGGGGTTTAGGTTGGATCTTCCCCCAGAGGGTGCTGGCACTGCCCAGGCTCCCCAGGGATGGGCAAACCCCCAAGGCTGCCAGAGCTCCATCAGCATTTGGACAATGCTCCCAGGGATGCCCAGGGTGGGGTTTTGGGGTGTCCTGGGCAGGGTCAGGAGCTGGACTTGATGATCATTGTGAGTCCATTCCAGCTCAGCATTTTCAGGCTGGATGGGGATTTTTGGACGGGTTGGCCTCTGTTCCAGATCTCAGTACTCTTGGGCTGCCAGAGGCCTTTATCTCATGTCTCAGGAGGCTGTTTCCCTCCTGAGCAGCAGGGTTGGATCATGTGCTGTGTGGAATGGGGGAGGGATGTGGCTTGAACTGCTGCTGCTTTGACTGGAGCTTGGCCCAGGCTGATTTCAGTGCAGTGGAGGGAACCTGGGGAAGGAAACCCAAGAAGGGATCTCAGCACAGCCACAGCTCTGTGTGGGGCCATTAAAAAAGGAAGGAGCCAGGCCCCCACTGGTGGTGCCAGGTCCTGTAGGAAGGAATAGCAGCCACAAGCTGCAGCTGGAGAGGCTCAGGATGGGCTTTGGAAAAGCAGAGAAGTTCCCAGAGAGGCTGAGCATCAGCATCCTCAGGGATTTCCAAGGTTTGGCTGCAGGCAGCTGCCCTGATCCCGTAGGACTGAGCCCTTTTGTGAGCTGGAGAGTGGCCTGGAGACCTCAGAGGGGCCTTCCCACCATCCCTGCTGGGGTGCCATGGATGCTTCTGTGCCAGGACCATGATGCCAACTTGACCCAAGCACCACCTGTGCTCTGGAGACAGAGCAAACCCTGGTAGGGTCCTGGGATCAGCTGGAGGTTTTGGGATTGCTCCTCAAGTAACAAGTGGTGGAACAAGGGCTGAAAGCCTCAAATTGTGCCAGGGAAGGTTTACATTGGATATTAGGAGAGATTTCATCACTGAAAGGGTTGTCAAACAGGAAGAAGCTTCCCAGGGCGGTGATGGAGTCACTGTTGGTGTGGCACCTGGGGACATGGTTTAAGTGGTGGACAAGGCAGTGATGGGTTGGACTCAATCATCTGAGAGGACTTTTCCAACCTGAACTATTCTGTGATTCTAGATAGAGGGGGCAGAGGATGCCAGCATGGGGCAGCAGCACCCAGACCTGCTGTAATTGGTAGGGAGTGGAAAATCTCTGCTGATAAAACAGCGAGCAGCAAGTGAGGAGGTTCTGGAGGTGATGCCAAGCCACATCTCAGATGAAGAATTTAAATGCAAAATTTGCTGTCCCTTAGCCTGAGGTCAGAAAAATGACTCCAGGTGAGCCAAAATGCCTCCAGGTGAGCAGAGTACCCTGCTCTGCAAGGTTCAAGTGGGAAATGAAAAATGAACCTGGAGGATGCTGCAGGGAAAGACAATGTCATTCCAAGAGCCACAGAAAATGCCCTTCATTGGGGACTGGAAAGCTCCATAGCTCAGTGACTTCTCATAATGAAGATTAGGTGAGATGATTACCAAGAGGAAAGCCCAGCCTCTAAAGGGCTTTTGATCTGCCAAAGAAAGGGATAACAAGAACTGGTAGGGTTAAACTGAACCTAAACAAATTTTAACAATTAGGCATGTGTTTCTAAGTGATTAACCACTAGAGCAAGCTAATGACATGAGGGACTTCTCCATGTTTTGGAGCATGTCAGATAAGATGGTTCCCTACTGAGTGTTGGGCTTTAGCTGGGGACCGGCCATCAAAGAGCACTTGGATGAGGGGCAGGACCCTGAACCCCAAATCTGTGCAAGACTGTGGAGGGCACAGCCCCAGGGGCACTGAGAAGACCCAGCAGTGCCTGTGAGAACATGGGCAGTGTCCTCCCTGCCCTGGTCCTGCTGGCAGCACCCCCTGAGAGGACTTTAGTGCAGATATTGCCAACAGCCCTTCCCGTGCCTCCCATCCTCTGTGGACATGACAGGCACTGGGCTGCCCAGCTGGTGACACTGGTGGGGAAGGAGGGAGGTGTCCACAGGGTGTGACAGCCTTGGCAGCAGTGGTTCCCCACTCTGGTGTCCAGGTGGAGCTTTGCCCCCTCCACTCCCTCCTGGGCTGTGGGAGGCCCTGAGGACAGAAATCCCTAGCACAGCATCCTGTGGGTCATGGGCTGGTTTGGGATGGAAGGGACCTTACAGCTCATCTCCTTCCTTGCTCTGGTGCCATCTGTAATGCAGACCCACAGCAACACCCCAGGCCAGCCCTTGCTTCCCCCTACCCTGCTGCTGCCTCCCTGCCCTGCCCCAGGACCCTCACTCCACCAACCCCACCACACCCACACCAATTCTCCGTATCCCGTGCTGCTCCCAGGACCTGGCAGTGTCCCCTGGCTGGGATGGGACAAAGGTCAAAGGCTCCTGCGAGCCCCAGGTGCCTCCTGTCACAGTGCTGCCCTTGCCCTCCCGCTGGGGCAGGGAGAGCCCAGCCTGGCCCCTCGGGACGCTGCAGCACCAGGCTCAGCATCCTCACCGGGAGCCCCACGCTGAGCTCTGCTCTGAGTCCCGCCCTGCTGCAGGGAAGAGCAGCAGCACTGGGCTGATTTGCCTTCATTAACCAGATTAGCTGCTTTAATCTTCTGAAAGTGAGAGTTGCTGGGTCCCGCCTGGGAGCGCGGCGCAGGGGATGGATGGATGGCAGTGGAGTGGGGGGTGGAGGCAGCACGGAGCTTCTGGCTGTTGCTCTTGATGCTTCTCTTGCAGGAACAGATTTACCCCTTCTCCCTGCCCTTCTCCCAGCCCTTCTCCCAGCCCTTCTCCCAGCCCTTCTCCACCCCTTTCCTTTGTGCAGATGAAAAAGCACGCGAGGGATTAGGCTGTTCCCGTGCTGTCCCCCCATGGATCCCCTCCACGGACTGAACCTGAGCCTGAGTGTTCGACCACCCTCAGCTTTTCTGCATCAGACAAAGAGTTGTGGGGTAATGGGTCAAATCCCTCCGTTGTTGGGTCAATTATTCTAATCTCCCCAGCAAAAAAATGCCCTTTCTTACCCAGCCGTGTGTGTCCAGCTCCAGTGAAGGGGTCTGTGGTCAGCAGGGTGCTGCCCTCAAGGCAGGAGGTCTGGCAGGGCATCATAGGTGCCTGCACATCCAGGAAATGTTCCCCAGCTGGGCAGGACCCCATGCCAGGACCAAGAGCTCTGTGCTTTAAGTCTGTCCCCAGGTGGGGACTGGTGTGCTCATCACCATTGTACAAACCACTGGTGGACCAAACATGCTCCATCCTGGAAAATGAAAGGTTCTTCTCTATATCTGTCTCCAGACAGAAATCACCTTTCCAGATAGAAATCACCTCTCCAGATACAAATCACCTCTCCAGATACAAATCACCTCTCCTGTATGTTTCATTGCTGTTCCCCTGTTTCCCCTCCACAGAGGGGGAGCAGGATTGCCCAGGGACTGCCCAGGACTGACCCTAATCCACTTTGGGTCATGGAACACCCTTGTAGGATATGAATTCCTGCCCACCAGAAGTGAAGGTTGTAGTTTCCCAACTGGGAATGTGGTTAAAAAAAAAAGCCTCAGAGCAATGTGAACGTGTCTTGGGTTTGAGATTTCTTTTTCCTTGTGCCATCTGTGGTTTTTCTGGAGGAAGCCAGGGAGGAGTGGAAGGTGTTCCTGCCCATGGCAGGGGAGTTGGAACAAGGTTATCCTTAAGGTGCCTTCCAACCCAACCCATCCTGTGTTTCCTATGGCTTTAAGGGACACAAGAAGTCAAGGGCAAAGCTGAGATCCAAAAGCCAAATCCCAGCCCTGAGCTCTAACTCTCCACTCTCTGCCCCCGCTCTGCATCACTGCTTTTCATTTCTTGGTGCACTCCAGCTCTTTTTTGCCCAGGGAGAGAAGGATCATGCAAATTATTTGCCCCAAGGGATTCCTGGAAGCTGTTTAAGCCAGCAAATGCTGCCTTCTCCCCAGCTGTGCCAGGCAACTCCATGTGCTCATGAATTTCCCCTCCCCTAAGTGCAGGAGGGGGCTGACAGATGTTAACACATGATCACTGTCTCAGGAGAGAGGAATTAAAGCCACACTGGACCCTTCAAAGACACACATTAGTCTCAGAAATTTCTAATCAATCAGCTGGGAGCCTTCTGGGGTCAGAATCCTCTTTGAAATTCAAATGGAGAATGGCTCCTAATGGGTTTTATTTTGATTGCTATAAATTGATTAGCATTAAGATAAACAACTTTTGTTTCTTTCTGCAAGCTCTAAATATGCACTGGGGGAGGAGGAGCAGAGGAGTCTGATTGCTTCCCATTAGGACATCCCCTCTTGGCTCCCACCCATCACCAGTTTGCACAGCCACAGGAGATTTTTTCCTCCAGAGCTGGCTAAAACACAGAATCACAGCAGGGTTGGGGTTGGAATGGACCTTAAATCTCATCTTGTTGCACTCACTGCCATGGGCAGGGGTGACCTCCAGCAGCCCTGGGTGCTGATGTTGGATGCATCATCCAAAGAGTTTCTTGTGGTGCTGGAGCAGCAGAGAGGTTAGAGGAGGTGTGAGTACACTCCTGTGTTTGCCAAGGTGAGATGTGAGGGTGCAGTTTGGTTCTGGGTGTGTTGTGGGGAATGTGGCTGTATTTGAGGGGTGTTCAAGGTTTGGGGGCTGGTACAGCCCAGCAGCTGGAATATCTTTGGGAGATGCTCCATTGCAGCTGCATTTCCTCTGAGTGACAGCTCAGCACTCAACTCTGTGACTGTCACTGGGCACAGGAGCATTCTTGTGTCCCCAGGACCCTGCTGGGGGCTCTGTGGGACAGGCAGGCCATGTGGCTGGGGTGAGACCTGGAAGCCAAAGAGCTCACAGGGGGCTGAAGGCAGCAGGCTGGGGTTAGTGAGGTACCTGGTACCCATGGCTTGTGCTGCACTACGAGTGGGAGCAGGCCAGGAGCTACTGGTGGGCTCCCTCAGCAAGTTCTGTGCTCCTGCACCCCTGTGTGAGCTCCCTTCAGCCTCTGTACTATCCCTACAGCCTTCTGTGATCTCCCTACAACCTGTGTGTGTATCCCTACAGCACTGTGTGTGTATCCCTACACCCAGTGTGTATCCATAAAACCTGTGTGTGTTATCCCTACACT